>SJJU01001433.1:0-41931 GCA_012932125.1 Conopomorpha cramerella | reverse complement strand
TTTTAATAAATTATGAATGAATTCAGTATTTGTAAAATATATTCTTGATTGCAATCTTCTAAAATGTACTTGATCCCTAGACACTTGTGATGTGTGTAGATACATTTACATATACAAAGTGCTCAAGGATGTTTAGGAACTACCTATGATAATACATTTATGATATAACCAGAGAAGAACAAATCCTGAACACTGAAACCACCTAAAATAAATTAAAATGGAAAAGTCGATGACGATTTATTTCTTCTCTGTATTTTTAAGCCTCGACTCAAAAACGACGGGGTGTTATACTCGTAAGTTTGACGTAGCTCCCAAACGGATGATCCGATTTTAATGCGTTTTTTGTTTGAAAACTGATTTGATCGAGCGTTTTCTATGTTTGTGAGCTATGTTTGATCGATATCTGATCATCCACTCCAAAGTTATGGGGGTTGAAAGGGGGATGAAAAATGTAACTTGAATAACTATGTCCAAGTGGGATATCAAATGAAAGAGCACGACACGTATATTTAGAATCTGTTTATTAAATGAAAATTGGATAACTTGTTCAAAAGTTATGATAGTTGAAAGTGGGGAAAAATGTCTACTTTATACAAATATGTTCAAGTCGGGTATCGAATGAAAGGGCACGAACGAACATTTAAAATCTGGGGTTTATTAAATTTGCAATTAAATTATTGAATAAATGAGTGCATATATATTACATTTTTTTCTCAGTTTAAAAAGATCAAAAGGTAGGTGAAGTTATCGCTCAAAACTATATGCATGTGTATAGGTGACCTAACATTCGGAAAGATAACCCAATTTTTTTTTAATGCAATCTTTTGAAGAATTTTAATCGGCGTGAATGTATACAAAACAATAATTACTAAAGTCTAGAATAGACGCTTATGTCTAGTTTTATTGGCATTTACCTACATCTATTACCTAGGCATAAGATCCATGTCGAGGGCATTAAACGGATTTTGTATATAATTCGTACATTCAACATGGTAACCTAGTTGGCAGCCATTATAACTCGGCCAGGTGTTAAAGCGGTCACATACCCTGTCCAATCAATACAAATATCATTACTGAATAAAAAATCGTGTAATACTCTTATCAATTCTCGTGGATCGTATTTTTATGACTGGAAGTTTTACTGACTTTTAAAAAATTAGATGCGGTCTCCATTGGAGAACTTATTTGCCCCGACGGTCACATCGGTTCTACAGCTAATATGGCCGGCCCACTGCCATTTCTATATATGGACCCTTAATTCAATGAAGATCGGATGGATTTTTGTTACTCTGTCACGCGAAAACTACCTGAACGGATTTTAATTAAACTTTAAAATAATCGCTTATCCGTCGTTATAACAGATTCCCACTGAAATTCCCACGGAAACGTGATAAACTGCGGGTGACACCACCAGGACACAGCCGGTAATGTATGTAGCCAGTAAAAGAAATTAATTCGGGGACGTTTACTTTTGTATTTAAAATTTTTATTTGAAGTCGGTTTATAAATTACTTTCATGAAGCTTTGTGATATGCTACTGTATATCTGTATGTTATAGCACTTATAACGACGAAATAAACAAATTTGGATTTTTTTATAATTATTGAATTAGGTAGGCACTCATGAAAAAAAAGTTGTACGGAAGACAAAGTTGTACAGTATTTTTGTCCGCTTCACCACTTAACAATACTCCTAACGTCAGAAGATAACAGGAACAGAATGTAACTTACACCCGGTATAACTATTTTAATATTCAAATGGCTAAAGTAAACTAGATTCATCAAAGGCTAGCAAAAATAGGTACCAGCAGAAATTATAATTGGTTATTTTCCTTTCATATTTCACTGTCTTTTGATGGTTAGTTTGCATTTCTGGGATACGTGCGGCACCTGGGAGTTGTGCAGATGTTGGAGTCACGCCAACATTTGCCAGACTGGCTGTGAACTTGGCTGCAGTAGGTTTCTATTCAACCTATTATTATAATTTAATTACTTTAGTTAACGAGCCGCCGTACGAAACGTTGTGAAATGTGAAATGATATTGTTGACAAATTCCTTAACGGTGTATAGTACATTAGCTTTTAGAATAAACTTCACAGTTTTTCGTGTTGTAGTTCTATCTCACTCGATTTATTAGCACCAAAGAAGGATAGAAAAGCACAAAATGACGGGCTTCACTTTCCGATCACTGTCGTCATGTTAGAGCTAGGATCTACATTCAGAATAGACCAGTGCTCAATGATGACTGAGCAAGATCCCGGGGGGGACTAGCTTCTGTCGTAGATCCCACATGGCATTTAAACTAAAGACCGTATAACAAAATAACAGGCTGTCAAGTAAATCCTAAAAGCTAAGGAACTGTACCTACATAAGCTGTTTGATACGATTTAATTAGGTTGAATTGAAAATAACCTTTTAAATCGAAGTCTACGATTGTCTATAGTGTATTGAATGCATTTCAGCAGTGCAAAAATACACACATAATTTCTACCTCCCAATACAAACACGATCAGCTGATTGTGTTTCGTTTTGTATAAAGAGCTACATAAACCGTAGGCTTCGTCTTAAGGCGAAGGCTTTATAGCGATTTCTTTTTGTCGTAGAAATGCATTTTATGAATAAGTAGAAAGATATGCACACATACAATTGAATAGTCGCAACACTTAGTATAACAATTTCGATGAAGTTGCATCGTCTAGAAGGCTAAGGTATTAAAAAATCACACTGTATTTTTTTTACGAATTTTATGTGGTTGCTTCATTTTTGAGAGAGCTTGATGTGTTGAACCTAGATCTAGAAGTTAAATAAGGAAAATGTAGGAGTACTTACGAGGAATAAACCTTTTTGCACTACAAATATTTCATAAAGGAAACATTTAAGTACACAACACTTACATAATCATACACTTACAGTAAAATCACTGTCATATTGTAACACTAGCTGAGCTCTCTCGGTTTGGACTGTTATTCGGGATCGATGAAATTCAAATGGCTTCTTTATTTCTAAATTTCAAAATTATTTATTCGCTACAATTATTGTGTTAATGTGGTGGAATTAGTGTAATTATGTGCTGGTGATAAAAAAATGTAGTGAGAGTGAGAAGTAAAGCAGAGGACTCCTATTTGATCAATTTGTTATTCCCGTGTAATGTTCCACGCAGCATGGAAATGTGATGGTCCACCCTCGCGTTTTTGACACGACTTTGACAACTTTATCGATAGCCTGTGACAATGACACCGACTATACCTATAATATTGAACACGAAGAATTATTACTTTGTTTGTGGCAGAATTATCGGATTTAAAGCTGAACATAAGAGCCAAGTTAAAAAAAATATAAAATAAAACACTAGCTGAACCGGCAAACCACTATCTTTATTAAAGAAAACCGCATCAAAATCCGTAGCGTAGTTTTAAAGATAGAAGCATACATAGGTACAGACAGCGGCATAATTGAAAGCAAATTAGTAAGGAACCTAACAATGCGAGTAGCCAAACTTCTTCTTGTTCGATTTTTGTATTATTACATTTTAAGGAGTAACTCTTCGTTACGGACCCGGAGGGCTCACTTTACCTGTTTTAGTTAAACATTTAGCTCTGGGCCAATGTTCGCATAGTATCATTTACTTAATAGTGTATTCATGACAGCATATTGTGTCAGTAGATAATTGGTCTGTTGCGCTCACGTACTGCCGCTGTAAGCTCAATGAATAGGAATTGTCTTAAAAAGCTTGCTTATTAAACTTACTTATTTACTCAAGCACTTGCAGTCACCCCTAAAACATATAAAGCGCTCTGATTTGTTGAAATAAGCTGACTCGCAAGAAGCATCGACGAAACGGCCAATCAGAGAGCTTTTTTCGAATATCGTGTCTTCCTTGATGCGCGTGCTAGGGCTGCAGGTCCGATACCATGAGGTCTTATACTAATATTTTTGTTGTATTTTGTTTATTACAAAAATAATAATTGTTTAATATGTCTCTCGTGTTTCGACATAAATATTTCAATCCTTCATTGAAATAAATACATAGGTTACATTTACTTCACCAACTGTAAACCTATAAATAATATGAAAATATAACTAAACCGCCGGATTTAGATTTCGTGGTATGATAACCTGTGTAACCTCGCACAGTTTAGATAAATTGCATGTTTATTTAATAGATGCAATAAAAAATATACGTGTCGATTTGACAACGAAAATTTCTATTCATTTTATTTTACGTACACACTTAAGTATTTTATTATACCTTATTAAATTAAATAGGTATACGAATTGTTTTAATCATGTTTTTCCGTTTACACTGTAAATTTTTTCCGAGAGTTTTATTACCTACATCAAACAATGTAACTTTACTTTATACGAAAAAAAATATATTAAAGTAAGTACCTATATTTCATTGACTGAATTCCCTTAGACATGTCCTTTAGCTGCTTAACATGGGATGAAGACAATATGTGCGCTTTTACAATAGGACAACCAGAAGAACGGCAAAACGTCATGCATTCCAGGTGGACTTTCAGTTACGAAGAACAAAACTGTTTGCGTCAACTTTCATAGTGCGAACCACCCAGGATTGAGGATGTGGAATGACTTGCCGGAGTCTGTGTTTCCTGCGCAGTATAGCCTTATAGGTCTTCAAGTCTCTGGTAAAGTGGTAGCTCAAGAATAAGTGTGCTTACGTCCTAGACCACATCGCTGCTTAAAATCAGGCGGAATGGTGGTCAAACGCTTTTTTATTTTTTTATACATCAGATTCCAAGTCGATCGACCTGACAACTGTGATACAACTACTAGAAATACTATACTAATAATACTAGAATAACATAATACAAAGAGATACCATGCAGTGTTTGACATGTCAGTAGTAACATTGAAAAGTAATATAATGGGTGAAAATTTCCCATCTGCAGGGCCCTTGTTTCTCTTAGCTATCAAAGGCGGCGCTAGTTCACGGGGGAGTAATGTCAACGAAATTACTGACGTCAAGCAATCAGTATTGAAAGTGACAATTCATAAATATTGAAAAAATATTTTATCAATGCTAAAACGTGGTTGTGGGCAACTGGTATTTAATGTAAGAACCAATTTTAATTCATTTGATTGGTCTTTATTATTATTTGGTGTTATTTCAGCAAGAAACATAATGAACCAATTTCCCTACAATAGATGTTAGGGCTCTAAACTTCTTTTCTATGGCCAAAATATTTTGTACGTAATAAAATATAACTGACAGAAGTCCCCCTGGACACAAACCAGCGACATCTAGATAAGAAATATTTGGAGTTTGAAAATTCCCCATTGTTACGGTAAATGTGAACGGCAATTATTTATAATTACCGGTAATTAGTTGTAAATGTAATGAAAATTCCTCAGGCTATATTCATGATATTCAAATGAATGCGATAAAAATAATAAACCATACATACATTGATATTAGTAAGCGCTATTTAGTGAAAACAACAAGTTATTTGACGCCTATTGTCTGTTTTATTTTAACAATGATCAGGTAGATATTACTTCACATAACATTTACAACTATTACTGTAATACAGTTATACAATGAATAAAGTTTTGAATAAAGTAATTAGGTAGATATATTGTTTATCAATGTGTAGTTTTAATAAGTGTACACATGCAATTGTATATTATACCGCCGGCAAAGCTATTATTTGGCCTCTTTTGTATGCGCGCGTACAAAATCCATTCATAATAGTAACATAAAGTAAGATATCCGATATAAAAAAAAGTCCCAGCCCAACTTAATCCGTCGGTGGGGGTCGCGGCGAGATGACCGAGAGATCTCTCCAGAGGGCGAACAGTTAAAAAGAGTTAAACCACTGCGATCGCCAATATTGGCATTTGGATTTTTGGCATTTCGCCCCAAATGATAATGGAAATCATTGGGGAAGGCCATCGTCCAGCAGTGGACTATTATAAATGATGATACTGATGAAAGTAGATGATAGCTTTGGCAACTGTAAATGAGTATGTAATTTAAATTATCACATTAGAAATAGGAAGAGATTGTTTAAATATGTAGGTGCCGGAAGTCATTGTCAAACATAAACAAGAAACAATAAACGTTTTAAATTTTCTCCGATATTTATAATAATAAGCCGTTTGTTTAAATTGCGCATACAATTATTTGTACAAGTACATACACAACAAAACTGATGATAGTTTTTCTTCTTTTTTTATTGAAAAGAAGATATTTCAAAGATGGTCCCATGATAAGCTAACTAGGGGAACTTGAAAAAATCGTAGGGGTGTTTAGTACTGGTAGGTACTGGATGAAGTCGGTTCATTTACTGAAATTAAAAGTACCAACTGTCACGATTCTGCTGTCACTATAAACTATATCTTTGGCAAGGTCACCATGAGTTATTTGTTATAGAATCCATTTACATTCTTACCACAACATGTAATTAACAATTGAAATAGTGTACTGAGTCCAATAACAAATTGGTTAATTGCTTACTGTAGATTATTTCCGTACACGACACCGCACGCACTATACTATATCTTTCTTTTTTTGGGCAACTTCTAAAAAGGAATCATTCTAAATTCGGACTTAATATATGTTTTTTTATGTTGGTTCGCCGATAATTTCGTCGTTTATGAACCGATTTTTATGTTTTTTTTTAACCGTCTAAACATACTAATTTTCATCGTTGTCTTCAACTCAATTATAAACAATCTAAATATATAAAAGGAAAAGCTGACTGACTGACTGACATATCAACGCATAGCTCAAACGGCAAAACGTAGACACTTGAGATTTGGTACGGACGTAGGTTAGGTACCATAGGGGTGCACTAAGAAAGGAATTCCTGAAATTCTCAAGGGAACGGGAATAAACGGGAAAGTTATTTTGTATGAAAAAGCTAAACGGCTCAAGTTAGACGCTTCATATTTGGGATGCAGGTACCTACTACTAAACCATGCGAATTAAATCGCGGGTCGTCCTCTAGTCAACTATATAGACAGTGGCTAAATACGAAACGGTTTTTTATCAGGTATCTTAACACTTTCATGAACACTTGATTTAAGAAGATAAAAGTTTTATTTCTAATCACATCGACGCGACGATGTGTCCCCGAAACGGTTGTTAAAGTATTCTTGTCTCAAAAACTTAGTCACACCTTCATAACATTCCCAGAAAATCCAACATGCCGTATTGAGTCATTGTAGGAGGTAAGATCGGAATGGCTTCATGATAGACCAATAAGAAGTAGATTGACCGAGGGCCGGGACAGATGTTGGCAGCGTCCGCAGAGTCGCGTCGCCGCCGGCGTCGTTATCTCCAACACACTTTTAGCTCTTATTTCAATCCAGTTTAAGACGAAATAGTTTGCAAACTGAACGACGACGCAACGATGCAGTACTGAACTGAATAACACCTGTACCGATGAAATTTGAACCATCATATCGTTTCATAAGAACGGAATGAGAGCTCAAGTAAAATTGATACAGTTCCAAAATATCCTTATCCCCGACACATTAGACTTTCGAACGCGGGTAATTAGAGTCCGAGCGGCGGCTGCGCAAATCACACCCACAGCGATTCCGGCTGATAAATGTATGAAGTGGGACGGTCCTTAATATCCGCTAGTAATTATGCGGACATCTAATATTAATCTGATTGATGATTGGCGGCCAAGCTCGGTTAGAATATTGTGAAAGTCATTAGTTGTTTTGGCAAAGTATTCATTCCCGCTAAAAGAAAAAAACTTGTAATTTGAAAACATACATCATACATCTAAATTGGTGCAAAAACGTAATAATATCTTTAGGTGGAATGTAAAAGGAATTATTGGATAATATTTTATGTATTTATTTTGTATTGGATTTTTAGTGTATTTTATATGCGTTTTATTCAGTTTTTGTAAAATATATTCTTGATTGGGTAATTAATCAATTCTAATTCATCCATAAAGCATCATACCCATACTCAGAAGCACATAACATTTCTCAAATATGTTTTCTTGCTTCGTTTATAAGTCTCCTTTCATAATGCGAACCGCCAGGATGTGGAATGACTAGCCGAAGTATGTGCTTCCTGCCTTTCCTTGTCAAAGTTTTTAGCCACGCGCCAAAAGATTCTTGTAGCACTGTACTGTATATACGAAACCACCAAAATAAGATCAACATTGATTGTTATACTATCTAATGGGCAGATCACCAGCATGACGAATCCAAAGACACCTAAATCGTTTAGGTGAATAGACAACATTAAACATTTCCGGTTATTCCAAACGCCTTCTCAATTCACACCCACAATATAATACCCTGGATGACTAATGGTTAAGGTGGGATGCTTATTCGTACTCTTTACAATAAACCTGACAGCAACATTATCAAATTTATTAACAAGAGTGCTCCCAGTCTTGAAAAAAAGGTACATTGAATAAAGACTAGTTTCGCATACTTGCTTCTTTTTTTACGTTACGTACAGGCCAAGAAAATGGTTATTATATCAGTTTTCATAACACTTCTTGTGCCACTAAAATATCAATAAGGTTTTTTTATTGTGACAAGTAAAAAATTAACAATAATTAATTTCTACTGACATTCATAAGAATTTAAACCATAGGATGATAGACCGACCGACTGTACCTCTAGTCGAACTTATCACGACGTTCTACGAAGTTGAGTCTGCTTTATACCCTATGTTTTAAATATTGTCATTTCCGTTTTCTTCATCGTAAAAGAGAGAGTGAGAGCTCTGTTAATAAAGCCTACAATCAGATCAATTTTAGTTGATGCTGGAAACTCTACGCGGTTTTGAACAATTTCTGGAATGTTTACTTGTCCGATCATATATTCAGACTAACTAAAAACAATTTTGAATTTATTTAAAAAAAATCTTATTTCGTTTTTAGAATATATTATACTCGTGTTTATAATAAATATATGTGTGTGTCTGTATAAAAATGTCGCCATCTGGGTGTGTCAAAGTAAGTAAGTGAGCTGGCAGAATCAAGTGTCCAAAATATCTGTTTTTAGACCGGTAAACAACACGTGGGTCATATTTAAGGAGGAAACAGATTTCGCCTTACAAATTATTGCAAACTGTTCTCACGTGGCTGTTAAGTTAATTAAACTTCTTGGAAATGCGAAAATGTCATGATTCAAAAATACTTTCTACTACGTGTCCTGACGCCGCCGTGTGCTGAGGGCGGATAGAAAAAGTGACTCAACACCCAAAAAGGAACTCGCCAGAGGACGGGCAGTAGCGTTCTCTGTGAGTTACACCACAACACCACTACGATCGCCTACCCGCCTGCCAATCTTTTAGGTAGCCCCTCGTCCAGCAGTGGACGTCATGTGGCTGATGATGACGTGTCCTGTGTGAGGAATTTCATGATAAGCTTGGTCTCCAGATTTTTTTAGCTTCATCTAAGTAATTATACTATATACATTGATTATGCTTGCGTCCATTCATAACCTTTACCGTTACCTAATACCACCCTTTTCTCAGCAGAATACAAAAGCCTGTATTTGTCCTTTTTTATCGCTATGAACAAGCGTTGGACCACCATCCTGCCTGATGTTAAGCAGCGATGTGGTCTAAGATGGAGCACACTTGTTCATTAGGTACCTATTCACCTGCGACTTGAAGACCTTCAGACTGTACTGCGCAGGAAACACAGACTCCGGCAAGTCATTCCACATCCTGGCGGTTCGCACTATGAAAGTAGACGCAAACCGTTTGTCTCACTGTATTATGTATATTTATGGACTATGGAAAAATAGTACCTACCTATTTTTTTTTAATTGTATCGACGTGGTGATAACGTGTGCTGTATGTGGAAACTCTTTATACATTGGAAATTTTTATAAAATTATGTTATTTACCCAAGTGGGTAAAGTCGGCTAAAACTTAATTTTAAAAAAATATTTTAATTGAACATTTAACAAAGTTCAAATTTCTCCTATTCGGTTCCGAAACAAATGATAGCACGATGTTAAAAATGGACGTTATCTACGTTGGTAATATTCTGACGCATTCAATATCTCATCTCTTAAACACACTCAACATTCCCGGCTATCCCAAACGCCTACTCGGGCGTGAGCGGTATATCGGGAATGCATAGCAACGCTCCCTCTTGTGCCAATATATCATGAAC
The DNA here is from genome assembly GCA_012932125.1 of Conopomorpha cramerella. Taxonomy (NCBI): domain Eukaryota; kingdom Metazoa; phylum Arthropoda; class Insecta; order Lepidoptera; family Gracillariidae; genus Conopomorpha; species Conopomorpha cramerella. The sequence goes on along the minus strand of SJJU01001433.1, from coordinate 31,799 downwards.
GGCTATACAAGTCTCAGCCAGACGGAACGATTCCAAAAAATCGACAGACATCAAAAACATGTTCGCACTGTAACAAACCGCTGGCTGATATTTGAATCATTCTATTCGAGAATTTCCGATGCATATTGTTTACAATACCGCGCATCTATTCTTAATGCTAACACAAATGTTTCTAGAACTGGCTATAACTAATTGAACAGAATCTCTTTGGAAATGCCAATCGTACAATTACAATTTAATACAAGATAGCGGGAGGCGTAGAGGTAATTATTCGCCTGTCTGCACCCAGTCTTGGTTGTTTCCCAACACGTACGTTGCAGGGAACCCCCAAGGCATTCTAAACATAGATCATAGATTGCGAATCCATCATTGGGCATTGGAACATGTAAATTGAAAATCAAATTTCTTGTTAACGTACCTGCCAGACTAAATTCAAATAACCAATCTGTACTTGTTAATACATAAATCGTTGGTATCTGTAAAATATGCAAATCAAATCGAAACAGATTTTTTTTATTTTACAATAGTTTATGCTGTTTATTTTTTTTATTTACAACACTTAGGTAGATATACGGTGTTATTTACAAATCGTAGGTAGTGTAAAGTCGCGATCATATTCGGTTTAAGTGACTAAACTTCGGTTTAAGGGACCAAGGCTTAACCTATACTTTATTACTGGTTAAAGTCAGATAAGTGAAGACAACATTTTGTATGAAAAAACGATTGTGCTCGTAAAATCCTTAACTACATATCCTACAGTCGTACGTAAATGCCGTGCTAGGGGTCATAAAACAAAATAGAGGAAGATTTAGACCAACATTTTGCATAGTAACTCAGAGAACAAAGAGCATGTCGCTGCATTTCCAAGTATCTATGCCACTATGACGACCTTTGGTTTTAGTAGCATGCCGATAAAATGGAAATTACATAAATGTGAGCCAACCAACATCTACAGTGACGGAGTGTTAACATTTGTTATAAACCAACTCGAGGGTTCACTTACAAAATAATAAAAAATCTCGTATGATCTCGAATATACAATTTGGATGAGTACCAAACAAGTTAAGATCAAGCTGCAACATTGGAATCCTCATTTACGATGTAACAATAACAATACATCATACAAACAATCTTGAAACTTAGATTTACAATTTCATCATTTTGCAAATTTTTCTTAACATTTTGTATACGTCTAGTGCTTACACATTTCTCAGATTCTTGATAAACTTTATCGACGTTGTACATCTAGAGGTACAACTCGTACAGTTATTTCGTCAATGAGTCGTTTTCACAATTCTTTACGCACACGTCATCAGCGCGGTGATCCAATGCTCGAACAATGTCCCCTACACGTAGACTTACTTATCTTGAGCTAATTTTAAGCCTACAACTACGCTACGTAAGCGCGTGAATGTGCGAATAGGTGCAAACTTCATAAATAATTCAAGGCGACATGACGTGGTGTCGTGAGCGAAATGCACTTGAAAATTATTACTTTTCGTACCTACCGTTTTGTATTTGTAAACGATTGACGAGCGAAATGGAAGGAGTATTCATAGTTTTAAGAATAATGACCTGTGCTGGTTCGGGACGTAAACATAATGTTACCAACTGGGTATCCACTGCGTAATCCTAAATGATCCTAAGATTGGCACTTTTCACTAAAATCTTTAAGCTTCAAATGAGTTTGGAAATATCTCGTGCATCCTACTAACGGGCTTGGGATTATTTATGTTTACTGTGTTAAACATGGAATTTGTGAAACTCAGTTAATAATGTGTCTGTCTACATTATCATAACTTTTATCGAGATTGTAGTAAAATTATTTGAACCTAGTATAGGTCAAACTTCTAGGCTGTTGTTGTAACTTTTTGACCTTCGGACAGTCAACAAAGTATAAAGAAGACTAATATTTTAACGGAAGGTAAAATAGAATAATATTTTACCTTCCGTTCAACTTATTTAATAGGTAAGACGGTTGCAGTTTCCAAATCAACAATAACTGCGACTTATTCGCAATTGTTGCACCGAGCTCATTAATTTCGAGATCATTCATGATCATCATCATCAGCCACATGACGTCCACTGTTGGACGAGGGCCTCCCCCAATGATTTCCATGATCATTTGGGGGGAAATGCCAATAATTGCTACGCTTGGCAAGCGGGTTAGCGATCGCAATAGTGTTGTAGTTTAATTCCCAGAGCGCGCTGCTGCCCGTCCTCTGGAGAGTTCCCTCGGTAGCCTCTAGTTGAGCTGGGTTGGTGACACATGTATATACTATTCGCAGTCACCACACGGAGTAGAAGAGTCCGTATAACTCAATATATGAATATTTCCTAAAGTGCATAAGCATGATGAATCAGTGGATGAAGACAATAATGCAAAATTAAATGCAGCTGTTACATCAACAGAACAAGACATAAGCCTTGAATAACTTCCAAGAAATCAATTGAAAGCACAAACGCTATTAGACTAGAAATAAGCATATTTAGTAATGATACAAACTGGGACAGTTGCCAATAGAAAGTCCCCGCCATTCCACTCCAGTAATAAAACGATTTATGGTTATACCTAATTCACAAGATGTCATACTCCTTTTAGGTGATGTGATTTTAAGGTACAGTCAGTTAAGAATCTGTTATGCCACCTGAAGGTTGAAACTCATATGAATGTCATTAGACATTAAGATTCATTATTTACTTGTCACAATAAAAGAACTCTACCTTATTGATGTTTTAGTGACACTGAAAACTGTTAGACCATTTTCTTGGCCGACCGTACAGCTCGTTTGTAGTGCTCCCGCTAATTGCTACAGTGGGTGGATGTTTTGGACCTATCGGATTTTAAAGGCCAATCAAAAGTAATGAATGTTTTAAGCTCGGTTTGTTTTTCTGATATTCCTTGTTGATTTTGGCATAGCATTGCGTCAGCTTTGCATTGGATTTGTATGGTTAAATTAATCCTAGGATATTTTGTAGAGATTTTTTAAAATAAATACGCAATACGCCTTTTAATCCCAAAGCGGGGTAAACAGAGGTACTTCCTTCTTCAATTAAAAATTATTTTTAAATTTATACTATACACATATTGGTCAAGCTTAGAGATAATCGGGTTGAAATTTATTGAACGATGAACACTTTAATCAGAACAATCGGTTGTTTCATAATATTTGACGGGCCGGTTGGTGTAGTAGTCATGTCTGCCTCTATTCCACAGGGTCGTGGGCTCGATTACCACCGCTGACAGGTATTTAGGTGATGAGCTTTTAAGTACTTGTCGGATGTGTCTGGGTGTTTTATTTATATAGCTATATATTTATAAGAAAAAAATGTATTTAAGTAAGTATATTTCGTTGTCTAAATTCCGTAACACAAGTGCTTTAACTACTTAACATGGGATGAAAACAATGTGTGTGTTGTTGTAAAATATTTATTTATTATTTATATGTACTAGAATATATACGTAGATAAAAATATTTTTTCTCAGAAATAAACTTTTACCAGGTTGTTTTATTATGAGCTACTGATCGTGTATCATGTGTACTATAATTATATACTGTTTAATAATAATCATATGTTGGCAGGTAATTATTGTTTTCAACTACATAATATATTGCGTATGTCGAATACGTAGGTACATATTCCATACGGTGTATTTTTACATACTATTTGCAGTAGGAACAGAGTAGCCGTTGCTTATTATCGATTATATTTCTAATAGCGATACACCTCTCGAGAGTATAGAATGATTTCATGGGTTTTTTTTTAATTACTATTTGTTTCGATTGTTCACACCTATGTCTCCTGAAAATGTTCGCAGAAACAATCGATGTCTACTTGCTACAGTCTTGGCATACCTATTTTAATTCTTTCACATTAATTAATCAATCAGTTATTTGGTGCTGATGCACTTTTCACATCTATCTCCTTCGTAATGTGCAACACGTGGCCGAAAATAGATGATTGATGACATCTCGACTTGCATTTCACAGAGTGTGCCATGAAAACCCTGCTTATCAGAATTTTGATTTATGGACTAACTGAAAGATTTTTTTTTAAAATTTTGCCCTTAATAATTTCGATTGCGTCACAATGGAATCGTAGTGGTAACATGCATTTCTCGGTGTTATTGCACAGTATAACTAAAATTGCGTTTTACTTTTGGTTTCAGGACAGAGACAGTAATCTGACAGTACCAGCACGGTGGGAAGACAGAAATCTTCGAAACTATCTCAACAAACCCGATATTCGTGAGTAACCTTTGACTATCTTTAGAAATATCTTTGTCAGACAAGTATATCTAGTACTAGGTACTTGGAAATTTTCGAATTTCGTCTATTTAAATTACATCATTCTACGCTTGCTATCAAAGATAATCCGAGATATGTTTGTTCGCACCATTTTTTTTATTGTTATATGATCGTGACGTGCCTGGTCTCTGTCTATGATCTGAAGTTGTACTCACTATTTACGTTTTTATGTAGTCACCTCTAAAGCCGACCACCGTCAGAGCTGTACCTGCCTCTCTGCGTATGGGTCATCTCGCATCTACTTCTACCTTAATGTTTATAAGCGTGTTTCCGTAACACTACACAAATAATCTTTACCCGTCCTTGTTTATGATGCCAAGTCTCGAGGCATTTACAACCAACAGTGATTGCGTGTCGTGTCGGGTTACCGTCATCGTGTCTTCAGACTTTAACAGATTTCAGATTATCCTCTTAGTGTTTTGTGTCAGAGATTATAAAAGGGACACATGCGTTCAAATGCGTTATTCTTCTTCCTCTCTTCTTCTCATATTCTTCTCCTGTCCTTGTCCTTCTCATATCCTTGTCCTGGATACGCTTTTCTGAACTGAGTATCTCAACCGATGCAACTGTGTTCTGATAAAATCCCTAGAAAAGTCTTCGACACAATCTCCTTACATAGTTTGAACTTCTTACAATGTCCGGAAAGAACTTGTTAAGTGCTTACTAGGTACCTATAGTCTTAAAGCAAATTGTTAAAGCCTGAGTTGACAGTATATTTTTATACTAGTCAAAATATTCAGCATAGCAATATCTGAGGCCGATAAAATATATGATACAGTTTGCGCAGGTTGTAAAATGAATAGCTATACCTACTTGTATATTTAGTTATTGAAATATTATAATAGAACTTAGCGGTCATATTTGAAGTTAAATCTCCTAAGTGTTATTGTCGTAAAATACTGTTAAACGGGCATTGACCTACAGCAAATATCAAATCAGGAATGTTGTCCACTTTGCACCAAACATAAATAATTAACTTGAGAACATTATCTTAATCCTATTCTTAACTCTAATTTTTTGTCGTATCATCTCTTTGTGTCACATTTTTTCCAAAACCAGTTTTATTGTTCGCGAGTGTAAACTAAACTGACACTTTTTGAACTCGATTATGGCGCACTTTACTGTCAGATTTAATCCAAAGTTTGTACACTTGTCAAGGACCGACGAGAATGCAATCATTTTATAAGTATACCACCGTAGACCACATCGCTGCTTAACATCAGGCAGGATGGTGGTCAAGCGCTTGTTCATAGTGATTAAAAAAAAAATATCCAATTTTCTTGGTGAGGATCGCTTTAACTCTTATTTTATCAAACTACAGCGAAGTACAGTCGCTGGATCGGCGGCATTTACGACTATGCGTCGCACGCGTGGAAGTGGGGCGGCGAGCTGAAGGAGATGAGGTACCAGAGCTTCTCCAAGATGAAGAAGCTCAGCCCCGAGGAGTTGCAGTGGCACTGCATTGCCATGGTGCCGGAACTCCTTTACAGGTGAGCTTTATGATGAGGTACCATTGTGGGCTCTTATTCATGTTTGTAAAATCGCTGATGGGTATGTATGTTGGAAGATAAACGTGAGTAAAATCACGCGGTACAGGTAGTTACATAATAACGGTTCTGTTTTAACGTACCTACATGATTTTTATTGCCTACTTCGAATATTCTTTGCATTTCATTTGTATATATATTTATTTAATGATATTTCTCATTGACAACCTTTTGACCAACCATTGACACCGCCTTTGTAATAGCACAGAGTTGTACAGAAGCGGACCAGTCATCATGCATAAGTTTGAAAAATTAGAGGGTGCCAAAAATACAATAGACGGTAGTAAAAAGTATTCCAACACTACCATTTATCTTATATATCATATGCATATTTATGACGCCTTAAACTTAAGCATTAAATAAATTATTTAGTTAATTATGGACAATATCATGTCAAACAAATTTCATTTAACGGTTTTATAAAAAAAAAGTAATCAGCAATTAGTAGACTACACCGTGTCCTAGAAGAACCAACATCAAACACAAATGCATCAAATATCTAATAATAAAACTACAGAAACCGAATTACGTATTTACGAACCAAAAACGCGATCGCATTTTTACAACACACTAGGTTACTAATATTTAGGGTAAACCGTACCGGAAAAAGTAATACATTTGAAGTTAAAACTGTATAACAACTATATAGAGGTAGTATTTTTTTAGAAAGTTTTTGTGATCATTGGGGACTTATATTAAAACGGACCAAGCGGAAGGCACCAGGTTTCAAAGAGAAAAATAATCATCAAAATCGGTTCACTCAGTAGAAAATTCTAACAAACATGCGAATTAAGAACCTTCTTATTTTTTTAAATCGGTTAAGATACATTACAATTTATACAAATGTTTTACACTATTTTTGAAACTGTAAACAACGGCATTAACTATACGATAAGTATAGACCACCTACATAATTCCAACGTATGGCTCCTACGTACGGACTATTGGCTTCTACTCTTGGACCCAATACACTACACCAATATGTTGACCGATTTTAGACATAGGTACAATGGACGTTATCGAGTATACAAGGAAAATTAAAGCCAAGCTTGGACCCAATGTTTGATCCAAAGTGGGGCGCCAGCAAAAGACAATCGTCAAAACAGAGCTAGTTTCTCAATACCTGATTCATTATGACAGTTAGTACTGTGGTTTGTTTTCAAACAAAACTGGGGGACCATCCCGCTATTTCAATCGCGTTGTTGATCTTTTTACCCGACCGTTAAGTGGGTGATGTGTTTCACGCGTAGGTAATAGGTATGTATGTACACTCGGTCATGAATCTTGGGTAAATGATGTTTTAGTAATAGGAAGGGTCATCAACAATTATCACTTTCTTGAAATTTCTTACTTAAAGTACGCACTTGTTCTTAGAACCGTTGTTGGGCTCGTCAATATGATATCCTCTGTAGCTGTAGTTATTTCGATACCTATTTTGTTAAGACGTTATACTGACTTGTTAGTAGATTCTTGTCTGCAATTTACTTAAGGCGAACGGTGTCATTTAGATTTATTGCTTGTCGTAGAGCTGAACCATAATTTATTGCTCGTTATAAATATCAAACTTGGCAGACATTACTGGCGATTTTATACCTATAACATGTAAAAATATACAAAAAGTAATTTTAATACAATGTTTTAGGTTAGTTCTAATGGATTAGTACAAAATTCATTTTTTTATGAAACACGCGATTAATATTTTACTAAATATAATGTGTGTATGTGTCAAAAAAGTGTGTGAACGTCACATTATTTCAAAAGGAAAAACAAATAAAATAGCAATATGTAGCGCAGCGAATTCGTAACATGTAACTTTTTATTGTTGACCCAAAAACTGAGTATTTCTCATCATTTGCAACAACAATATACTATCATCGTAAATGTGATTTACGCTCTTGTTGGCGAACGTTTTACGCAAATGAAAATATGAACTCACTTTTAATAATTTATTGGAAGCCGAGACCGTCGCCACAACAATTAAAATAAACACCCGGTTACTATTCCAGATGGTCACCGCGGAGCTGCACAGAGCCGCGCCAGTACATCTGCCAAACGAAGCTGCGAAAAGTACCCAAGTCGAAACTAAAAGACTTCCGTCGGAAGTGGCAGAAGATGGGTAACATAAACGAGATAAACGCACCGGGTGAGAGCCACGAGATGCACGATCCCCGCGTCAATGACGTGAAGGCTGATTCCGCGGCCGGCCTGAAGTCTTACGATTTGAAGCCAATGCGACCGGCGCCCAAGAACAGCAGGATCTCTGGGAGGAGCGCGCGTCCCAGCGATCTTATTCAGATGTCTAGGCCTATGCAGAGAAGATTGACTAGACCTTTCCCTGGGTGAGAGAATTACTTATTAATACCTTACCTACTTATTATTACCTAAACCAAGTTGAATTTCATTCATAGATTTGTCGTGAAAGAAATCTTTATGTGAGAAATAAAACTCGTTTTGGCAAAACGCCACCACCTATTTTAGAAAATCTTAAGAATTATAAGTCACGTTTTGTCCAATTTAAATTATGGGTTATCATTACTACCTAAGTAATATTACATGTGTAATGAGCCTTTGGCCACTGTACATTCTACAGCCCTTTGATATGGCAGTTTTGCGAAAGACGTTTCTGTGTTGCTTACAAATGAACAACTACTAAAATTTCATTATATTCATCTCGTCTCAATTCCAGCTACACATGGAACCGTCGCGACCCGGAAGGTTCCTTCAAACGGAACATGAACTTGCTGCACTCCGGCAAAACTGGTCTGTCTCCGCAGCAGATCAAGATCCACACGGCGCGGCTGCAGCACATGAGGGACATCCAGGTTGCCCGGAGACGCCGCATGAAGCCCCAGAACCATGGCGACTGGCTTGTCAACGACGCTCCACAACCCACTAGGCCCGTCCTGCAAACTCATGCCAGGACTTATACCATAGACAACAACATAAGCGCTCTTCACCCGAAGACCATAGTGGAGGAGTTCGATATGTTTCCACCACCGCCCTCGGTCATTGTCCCCGCCCGCCCAGCCCGGGGCGTAGTCGGTAGAGGGTAGTTGGCATCTACTTTCCGAAAGCTTTATAGATCTTATTAATGATTCGTATACTTTTTTTTTAAGTTACCATTTTTGAATCCATTGCGAAACCACCTTTAGTTTTAGAAATCTGAGTAGCGTTCGGTTCTCTATTTCGATAGTTTTTTCGGATTCAAACTAAAGAATGGGGCACCGTTTATATTTTGATTGTATAAGAAGCTAGTCAGTAAGTGTATATCGCAAAAACAAATATAAATATTATCACCGTGTCTAAGAAACATAGGACAACAGGAATTGTAATGGGCGCCCAAAAAAAATGTTTACCTTTTATCACTTCTGAAACCAGTTCTAAATGAGATATGATGCCGAATGAGATTTTAGTGATTGCGTTCAGCGCTACGTTAATCAAGACATCTAAAGGAACATATAAAGAAATCTGGACATATAAAAATACGGATTTGTCAAAATTAACAAATTCGAACACTATGTTTTGTGTTTTTCTTTGGTCGCCCGTAGCTGTCCTAAAGGAGACTATAAAGTAGGCATGCGCTATAATTTTGTTCATATTTATTATTAAAGGCCTTTCGCTTGGTGACCATGTTTATTTTTATGTGCCAGTATAACGACAAGAAAATATTTTGTAGAAGTCTCACTCTCACATGAGAAGTTCCCTTAACAAAAAACTTTCTAAGGTAGGTACTCACTAGATGCCACTACTTACTTCTTTGTAGATAACTATCAATTCGACAGGCGCATATCGTGTTCGACACATGAAGCCTGTGATTTTGAAACCTATTGCATTCGGAGTAGAATTTAAAACCATAAAGCAATATATACCATCTTCCGGACAGAAAACATCACAATAAATACTGGGCTGGGCGTAGGGCTTATAAAAATAGACCTAAATACATTAAGAAGCTAAGTTTTTTTACTTTCACGCGGTAAGTATGTTTGTATGGTTATATTAACAATTAATGAGACTTTAGTGTCTCTAAATTGATTTCACCAATTATGGTTTCAAAACACCTATACATTTGTTCATACATAATACTAACGTCCATACTCCCTTATGTGGTGGTGAAATATGGCAGATGATTACATACATTTAATACCGTATTCAATGAAAAATGGATCTTACTACGCAGAAATAAGGAATCGTATAAAATTTTACATCCTAGAACGACGAGTATAAATAATATGTCATTCCAAAAAGGTTCTTCTAAACCGTACAAACATACAAAGTAGGAATACGCTCTGTATAATATTAATTTAATGATAAAATATTAATTTTCCACAGAAAGTACTTTGTGACTATGACTGCGACTTTATAAGTCGATTGTCAATATTATATTTTACTTACATTGTTTTTAATAGGTACTTTTATTTGAACTATTATTTTGTGATTAATATTTTCAGAAGTACCTTATTATTATAGTCCCACACAAATCCACTATATTAGTTGTTTATTTCAAATATGGCGCTGGAATCATAAAAATGTTTTGATTGAATGGTACTTTTTTGTAATTTACTGTAATCTCCAAGGCACAGTAAGCTTAAATAGATATCTATTTAACGGCACCAATCTATTTAAAAAGTCAATGCGCCGTAAAAATGGCGGCTATTTGAAAAGTAACATTTTTGTCATTCATCAGCGCCATCTGTGGAATAGATATTGTAATACTTCAAAACGATTTCCTAAAATCGGGTAGATAGGTAATTATGTTCATTTAAGTTTCAAAATTGTCGTACATTAATTGGCATTTTATTTATAGGCATGTATGTAAGTTAAGTTATCTTGTGCCAATGTAATTGCATTCGTAGGTAAAAATAATTACAATAATTTTACTAGATAAGCTATAATAAAAATCATGCTTTGGTAAGTTAACCTACGTAATTACTACACGATTAAGGAGACAGTAGCGCTACTGAATAGCAACAAAAGAAGGTAAAACATGTATAAATTTAGCTAGAAATAGCTCATGTACGATGTTTAAAAAAAATATTTAGTGGCGCTTTTTTCGCAAGATAGTACTCATAACTAATTTCGCAGAATGACATACTATTACAAAACGTAGTTTAATTTTAGTATATGTCTTAGGTTCTTTATTTTGACAATGAGAAAATATTTTTTTTTAGCGGAATACCTGTTTAACCAACTTAAACCAGCACAAAAAAATGTTGTGATCGGAGATTTAGAGAGGCGGTATGTTGGCCACTTTGGGAAATACTGGTATAAACTGTCGTGCTTTCCTATTCTGTCGTTTCAATACAAACAAAATCGCCTCCTGCTTCCCTCCCTATGTATGATCATCATCATCACTACTGCTTGACATAGGCTTCTCCAATGTATGCTTAGATCTTTAAAACTATGCAACGGATTTTGAGGATGCTAGTGTTCAGAGACACGATTTAAGGTTAAATTACGTTATGTATAGTATGACGGTAAATAACACATCACGTGTTGTCACTTGTCAAATACTTGGATTTTATGTCACTGCATTTGATAGGTACCTACTGGGGAATTTTCTGTGACGTTTTTCTGACAGATTTTCACGCGGAGAAAACTGTCATTACTGTCATGCTTTCCAAACAAAGTTTGACAGCAATGACAGGTCTCCGCCCAAAAACTGTCAGAAGAATGTCAAAGAAAATTCCGCATTGCGTCCGAAAACTACGGAACATCACTCAACTTATCTACTTAAAATATTACACTAGAAATTACGTATAGCTATGAAGCATTTATAAAAACGCTAAAATAATACATACTACCTTAAGACTAAGAATATTTTTATTTTGTAAGCACCAATTTGATTTCACACAATTTGGTATTTTTTTATCTGAATTACCAATTAAACGAGATGAACTGTGTGGTTGTAACTTTATTCAAGTAGAACTTCATAGATATATTTAACTGCACAGTATGTATTAATTTAAATAACTCAATGAGTTTCATATTATTTAAGGCTGTGTTCACATAGACGTCATTCTGTGTAGTAAATTATTTACAACAGTTAACTATATGAAACTAGTCTAGATTGTCCTATCACATGATTTAGTTAGTAGTTTCCGTTTTTTTTACTGTAGACACAGCATAGGTAAAATTAATTAAATATCTTATTTAACTCCCAAACAATTGTATATAACCTATGTTTAGAATTATCAATCACTTACCCCCTTTTTAATAATAAATGTTGGACATTTTATAACCGTACGAACCAAGTGGGTAGACATGTACACGAAAATATTTGTTTTATGTGATCTAGGAGTAAATTCTACTACACTCTCCTAATTACATCATATTTTTCATTGACTTACATAGTCAATTGCGCAGTATAGTCTGGAAGTCTTCAAGTCACGGGTAAATAGGTGCCTAATGAACAAGTGTGCTCCATCGTAGACCATATCGCTGATTAACATCTGACAGGACGGTGGTTAAACGCTTGTTCATGTCTTTTTAAGATTTCGGTGCTCTCATATTTCTGTGGTATTTAGTAAAACAACTAGAGGTCAGAGCTAGGAAACTTCGAGAGTGTAGCAGATTTAGCCTCCATCAGTTATTCCTGAAATAGGATGTAGCCAGCGTATATGGATATGTGTTAAAACATCTTTTCTTGCGCATGTTTAGCCTGTGAAAACATACAACACACGCACTATGAGGGGGTGTGTGCTGTATTTTCGAATCCAGTATTTGACACAATGTTAAGTATTCTTATAATATATTAACTTATTTCGCAGCTAATTATGTAAATGTTTCATTAATAATATGTAACATAATATACTTACACTCCCATCCCTAATGGGGTGAGTAGGCATAGCACGTGTCTAGTTTTAATCATTGACTAATATGACGTCATACAATCTGTTATTATTTAAGAAAATGTGAGTAAAAATGTATTTAACTAAATTTTATGATGAATTTCGATGTTCTATGATCTAAATTATACGTAACTTAAAAATATGGTGACGTAGTTTATTTTTTAAAAGCACCTATACCTTTAATCATCATAATCATGACCAATGGTTTCCATGATCATTTGGGGAGAAATGTCAATAATCGCCACGCTTGGTAGGCGGTAGGTTTTGGTTTAACTCACACCTCAGGAGAGTTCCCTCGGTTGCCTCGCACATACCACCACGACGGGAAAAGTGTCCGCAAGCACACACAGTCCGTCAGCACAGGACAATTAAATGTATGTTAGTATTAAACATAAAAAGGTTATACTAAGTGGGACCCACGTTGGGCACCAGATTATTCGTTGTAAGAACAATAACTTATTAAGTACGAATAAGTATTGCTTTAAGTTATCTCTCAAATCTATCATAAGACACGAGGTTTTGGGGGCTTTATTGTACTATACAAGATTGTGAATGCAGATAAAATAGAGATCCAGATGTAGATGATACGGGGCGTTTCCGCAACTCGACGTCCAATTGTGCGTGATTTGGGTGGCGCTACTCCAACAATAGAATAGATAAAATAGGAAAAAGAGATCCAGTGACGAAGAACTCAAGCTAAGAAAACGACGGTGAAGTCTACCACAGTCTATTACGGTGTGTACTGTTACACAGTCTATACAGGTATATGGTCGTACCCATAGATAAAGTTAAAACGTTGATTAACACATAGGCGGACCGTAAAATAGAGACCATAGATGTTTTATTGTTATAACGCCTATAGGCGTTCACTGTCTGGGAAAGAGTTAACTAGTTGACGTATATCAACTTATGGGTTTGTCCGACATTTGGCCACATCTTGAGATACCTTCTGTCGTACCACCAGTGCGTGGCATCTAAGACGAACATTCTCATTTTAAGACAGATAGAGACACACATTTTAAGACGATCATTCATTCAGGTCGATTGACACGGCTAGCCTAGGCTGGCAGTGTTGTACAATATTGGCAAGATTCGATTTATTTTAGAATCGATTTATGAGTGTGATGTTGTTAACATAAATTAAAGTCTTCGTAAATGTTTTATGAGCAACGGTTAATGCATACACGAAGAAAGGATAAAGCCCTGCATAGCGACAGCTTACTATATGTACTACTAATACTAGTAGACCTTACTATATGTGTTTTACATCTAACAGCAAAATCGGAACTTGATGAAAAAGAACAAACACCAAATGAATGTTCAACGTTAGGATACATTGTCAACACCATACAAGTGGTTGTCAGTTACTTCCCTTTTTAATCTGAAATATAAATGTTCATGGGCATTATCATGTGTCAGAAATTGATGACACCAGCAGTGATCTAGCGCTGTTCTATCTTTAAGAATAACACGGATACGGATAGTATCTAATCGACTAATTTGAAAAAATCCTAAAAACCTACGGGCTCCTTTACGTCATCAATAATTAAGTATAATATTTACTTCTGCATACAATTTACGTATAATGTTCAGGAAAAAAAAATAATGTCTCCTAACATAAAGGGCAGGAAATAACCTCAACGACCTCCAACCGTCCGTTTAGAGTTCTATCGCTATGAAATTTGATTGCGGTATTATAGTATAGTTGTACAATCAAGATAAAAAACGTATTTGTAAGTACTTAATCATAAAGAAAAACAACTGAAGAAAGAAAAAAGAAGTTCCCCTCGATTTATAGGGTCTGCCATCATGAAACCCTGATTTCTATGTCATGCGACCACCTTTGAATAAAACTATCTATCCTACAAAAAAAAAAGTCATCAAAATCGGTTCACAAGCGACGAAGCATAAAAAATCGAATTGAGAAAGGCGTTTTTGAAGTCGCTTAAAAACGCTATTCGAGGAAAATATGTACTTCAGACCATGAACATAAAGACCATTCTTTCCAGTTTACTCGAAGGGATTAAATTGTCTACAATTTAGTCTGATATAGGTATTAACGTCGGGTCAACCACCCCTCGACCCACACACCGGGCACTGTGCCAGCGATACCCACCTTGCACTTGATACCCCAGAGGAGAGCAATTCGATAGGTACTTTGCGAGGACATTTTGTCCTCGCAAAGTATCTATCATATATAATAAATTTGTGTATGACTCGTGACTTCATTCCTCATCATCATGGGCATCCCCCAATGATATCTATGATCAGGGGGAAAATGACAACTTTCTGTCCCTATGTTGATTTAAATCGTTAAACGGCTCTAAGTACGCAGCGGATTTTGAGGGGATTTTTAAAAGTAAGGTTTAGAGGTTTTCAACATTTGCCGGGTAAACTAGTGTAATCATAAAGTCTTGTATGATCAGAATTGTATGAGAAAATTGATTTCCATCAAACATTTTTACCCTCTTGTTAATGTCACAAGTTATACATGATGTATCTTGAACACTGTTTTGATTTGTGTACACATAAATTATTTTTTTTGTCTTTTGCACAGTTAAATTATAGAAAACGAAACCTAAATAACACATTCGTGGATACTCAAAATAATACATAGGTTATTGTTATCACATCGAATGTCCGGAATGTATTTTTTTTTTTTTTTAATCACTATGAACAAGGTATGTATCCCCGAAAGGGTTAAACAATAAAATTAAGAACATCCATCCATTATGTCAGGATCAATAATAATTGGCGCCCAACGTGGGTTCGCCACGTAAGGCGCCAATTTACACTGAACAATGTCGTTTACCGAAGTATTTTCGAAATACAAGCTATTAATCAATCTTAAGTACTGAGGCATTGTACGTGTGTTCCGTCTAGCCGTTGCCTTGACCGTGCCTACGGCATATCGTGATAGGTAAAGCGGCGATGACCTAGCGTAAACCAAGAACGACCGTAGTGGTACGGTCGGCAAACAAAGAGGTCTATCAGTTTTCATGACACATCTTGAATCACTATCACATTAATAAGGTAGAATTGTTAAACTGTTACAAGTAAAACATTAACATTCATGTCTAAAGACATTCTTATGAGTTTAAACCTTAGGGTAGCCGAGGAGATTTTTGTCTGACTGTACTTACACTACTGTAGCTTTATTTTCTTCGTTTCAAGTATCAATGACCGCCGTAAAATGAGATGTTGCGATACGGTTGCCATGGCGACGGCGGGCAAACAAGCAAGCCTGCCGCCGCACACACAGGGGTTCAATATTGCAAAAGGCAATGAGTGTTGTGTAACTATGTAACGGCCGGACATTTTGTTACTTTTTACGTAATTACCTACGTCGAATTTTCTTTTATGTACGGCGATAAAAACTCTGAATAAAATTAGTTTCACAATTTTACTAAAATATGGTTGTTTATTCATAGCTTCTACGTTTATAATTCATCACTATGCTAGTTTAATTTCATTACGTCAATTGTTGGTTATTTTTGGAACCCGACGTTTGCTTCACTCCTATTGGTTTTGAGTAAAAATATACGTAGGCACATTCAATATAATAATATCACTACAGCTTTTTAACCGACTTAAAAAAGAAGGTTCTCAATTCGAAAGTTTATTTTTATGCTCATTTATTTATACAATTATTTTAATTGTTTTATTTAGGTAAACTAATTAAACCGCTACCTACCTACCTAAATGAAACCGCTCGCGTGCTGTAGCTAAACTGTATAAAAAATAATATTACTGTATGAAGTTTCAGACTGATATCTTCTCTATTCCTTCTTGCAGCGATAAGCATTATTCCACCAATCCTTGATAGAAAGAAGAAAGACAGAAGATACCGTCACCAAGCTCAGCGCAATATAGTAACACTAGGGACCGAAGTGATCCTCGTCTGTAGGTCTTTGACACGAACTCAATAGTTTGTTTAGCGGCTAAACTTTAGCCCAAGGGTCAGACGACATTGCAGCGATCAAACCAACTTATAGTTAAGCCTCTTTTTGATTGACCTTTCATCGTTTATTTTTCTTGAGGAGAAGCTCAGATTCCACCACTCTGACTCTAAGAATAATGCACGACATCGCACATGTCCATCGACCATAAACCATCTATTTGATGATAGCAATATTTCCCCGCTAATTTCGTTTTTCATAGAAGCTTTTACTTCTCCGAGTTTCATCGCTTCGACTAAACGTGGTTTTATATAGTTTGAACAAATACTTCCCATGTTTTTGATGAAGGGACATAAGATGTAGTTATTTTAATGCTGCATATAAGGTCATCATCACAATAAAAGTGGCAGGGCCGGCCATATTAGACATTGAACTGATGAGCGTTGGGGTAAACGAGTTCTCCCGCGTCTCGACACACGGAGAAGAGACGCCCTCAGGCAAGTTGGAATGATGATATGCGCAAGATGGCTAGCAGAAACTGAGAAAGAGAAGAGAAGAAAACAATTCACAGTGGCGTGCAAATGAACGTATATATTGTACTTTATTATTATCATTATCATAATGATTATAAGGTACAATATCGTCATAAAGCACATTTTGACATTTTCAATTAATTTATAATGTTATGACGATAGTACGTCTATACCACTGCCAATAATACTATTACGAGATCGTGGTAATATTAGCAGCGTATTGGAATAACTATTCGTGTAATCCCATAACAACTCTAACATAAATAGGCCAGTGCAAATATCGAATGTACAACATTAGCAATATCTGAGTAGGTACTGTGTAACATACATAGGTCTGTTTACAAACATTAGGTAGTTAATCGTACCAAGGATAATTACCGTACCGACTTAAACTTAGTGCATTCTTGCTCCACAATATGCAACAATTGCAACTTTTCAAGAATTCAAATGCCTTTGAGTTTTCTAGTAAATAAAGCCAAAGAAAAAATGGTCGTTGAGATTAGATCCGTTTCATGTAATCTGTTGATTTAACCTTAGACGTAGAATCCAGAATAGAATTTATTGACAGGCCGGAAGGTGTAAATTGTGCATTGCATGCATATAAATTAGTTCTAAAAATATAGTTTTACTAGTTAACACGTTTATGGATACTCGATTAGAGACAATAAGTTTTATTGTGATCACGTTGTCCTCGAAAGGTTTGCTATACATTTTATAAAAGTTCACAAACGATAGTATTGTTCAATTACCTACAGAATTGACAACTCAACTCTACAAAATTAAAATTATACAGGGTTACAAATTAAGTCGACCTATTCCCGCTAAAGGTAAAGAGTAGACATCATTTCTGACCAATTTTACTCTGGAACCCCCTAGCCTAAACTTAATACTTTTCTGACTTTTAATTTAATTTTAATTTTTTTACCATCAAACCTGCGAATATTTGTTAGTCATTTTTCTCTTTGACATAGAGGTCACTGCTAGTTTCTGTGTCTATGGTCAATCAGAATATTGATAAAGTTGTTTCGGTCAAAGAGAGTTTGATTGATGATCGACATACAACACCGTAGCGTCATATTTTGAGAATATAAAGTAAAGTATAAAGGAATCCTTATTACAAGATCCTATTCCAAGCAGCTCTACATTTTATCTGTATTGTAAAAAGTAGTAAGGTCAAAGAACTTCGGTCAAAGCTTTTTTCATTTATTTCACCTATTCTTGTATAGTTGAACTTGTTTCAGGCCACATCCGGTGTAGTTAGTTACCTACGTTGCTAGGTACTGGCAAAGAAATGATAATACACAAAATTACATATTATAAAAAGCGTGGTGAAGTTAAAGTTTCTACCTCTGTATTATTAGGGTATATTTTGATAATAGCCTGTTTGAAGTAGGCTGTTTAAAAAAGGAATAGCATGCTTTACATTTTCTAAGGTCCTTATTCTAATACTACTCATCTTTACTAAAATATTACTTGATCAATGATCATAAGTTAATAAACACGATTAGGCCAAGACAAGCTTTAATATCTTAATCTTAAAGTTGACATTACAATGGTAAAAAACTGCAATCATTGGATATTTAAATATTATTTTGAAGAAACGCGCATTGACATTATATTATCATCATCATCAGCCCATACTTGTCCACTGCTGGACATAGGCCTCTCCAATTGCACGCAACTGACATTATATTGACAGGTATCTAAAGTTTATACCGGGTACTCCGGCGCGTAATTAACCAAAGATAAGCATTCAGTTTACCTTTTTTTATTTGCTCGACGTTTTAACACGTGGTGTGTTCAGCTTGTAACCATTTAGTAAAATAGTAGCTAATATTAGTAGTCTACTAATATTATAAATACAAATACATATGTCGTTGATTGTCCATCTTTAACCATAAAACCTAGTAAAACCTAAAACGCATATAGTATACCTATGAACCATTTAAGTTTATTAATAGTCCAACATACGAGACTAAAAATAAAAATGTATTAATGCATCGCAGCTCGCTTTCGTTTATAAGTTTCTGGAGCTCACTTTGTAAAGCGATTCTTCAGCTTCAGGGGTCAACAAATTCTGGTTTTGTTTAGTTAGAAAAGATCACCCAAAGGAAGTTTCCTGCTACCGGAATAAAATGCCAAGTTCATTTGCATGACACGTGTACTCGTACTTGTGTGCTGTACATTTTCCCGAGTCTTACAACAGTACTCATTCTGAGCTTGTATATATATCTTTCTCTTCCACTCTTGACTTTAACGAGAGAGAGAGCTTTAACTTTACTTACTTTGCATGGAAATTAAATATGACTAATACGGAGTGGTCAACAAGAATTGAAACACAGAACAGTAGTAGACTTACCTTACATAATTCTATTAATAACCACAATGGTATCAGCAGAGTGTAGTAAAATATTTTTATGACTTATGAAAATCCTACTTATATATTAAGCTATATTCAGCCCAACTTTTTCCATCGTGGGGGTGTAAGAGATGGCCCCGGAAAGGTCTCCTTTCCAGAGGTCGGGCAGCAGCGCTCTCAGTGAGTTAGACCACAACTACACTGCGATCGCCACCCCGCCTGCCAAGCGTGGCTATTACTAGCATATTCCCCCAAATTATCACGTAAATCATAGGGTCAAACAGTGGACGTCATGTGGCTGATACTGATGATGATTGATTTTAACTTATACCTAATACAGATGTCTTTACACTTAAGTATACTCTTTCACGAAATAATTACTAAACGATTTTCAATAAACTTAACCATAATAATACCACAAAGCTTAGGTATGCGTCGTAATAACACATAAGACTATATTTTATGACGAATTTCCCACAGGAACCGGAAAAACTGCAGATCACACTGCCAGACTACACCTAGTTAAAATTAAAGTTATTTTTTGTATGTGGAATCTTTAATTGGACTATACTCGTATACCACAACACCGCACATAGGTAATGTTTAAAGGAATTGTAGCGATATCATAACGTGTTATCCCTTACAAGATTTGAGATTTTTCATATCGGTGTCATTTAAATAATTAATTAATTAAGGTTTCTCAAAGTGGCGGTCACGTACCCCTAGTGGTTAACTCCGCTTTAGACTGTAGGGGGTTCGCAGAAAGATTTACGTAATGGTGGTTTATTGGCTGTCAAACGTGCGCGATTCACAAGAAGGCGCGCACTTGTTGCTGAATCAGAATTAAGATTAAAGCTGTCTAAGATTACTACGGCGATGGGCTCACGACCTATCACGTTGGGTTAAATACGCTTGGTGAACTGTGGGCATTTGCTTTAGCAAGTGCCTTTGCCTACCCCGCTTTGGGATTAAAAGGCGTGAAGTATGTGTGTATTACTCTTAAATTTGAATTTACGACGAGAAAGAATCCTATTAATATATTTTTCCCTTTTGATTTGATAACTCTAATTGAAATAAAAAAGAACATATTTTCTTCTACAATATAGTCTATTTTATTTAGGATTCTAGTTTCAGGAACTTAAACAAGGGTACGTCGGGGTAATAAGTTTGATTAACCCTGGGTTAAGGTGTTCGCAACGAAACATTGCAAGGTGATAAGTGGCTCTAACATCTAACTAGTTTTTTGTGAAGAGCTCAGTCCAGTAATAAAAAGAATGCATAGATTAACTTCTAGAGCTTTTTTTGAACTTGTAAATGTTAAGTGCCAACAGCCATGCTACGACGTAAATATGTCCAGATGCAAATCACACACGGTACTTATGTAAAAATATATTCTTTTCTTACCCACCACTGAAACACTAGCCATGCAAAATACGACTGTACTACCCTCGGATTAGATTTGAATAGTCACTGCAATATTTTCCAGGGTCCCTTCCATTGTGGATATTTATAATATCGCGAAATAATACAAATGACTCATATATCAAGGGCACAATTAACAGGTCACTTTCAAAAATGGTAATATCTTTACTGTAGTAATCGGGCATAAAATTCTCTGGTTTTTATGCAAAAATATACAAAACTCGATATCAAAATTATAACTCTTGTGCTATTAATATTCTACGTACCGTATCTAAAGTACAAATCTATGTAAGTAGGTTTTTAAATAGAAACAATTATTTATGTAGATGTATATACTAACTACATATCATTGCTAACGAGTACTCACCTAGTTCTTTACTATTGTTAAATGTACAATGTTCAATTAGAACATTAGTACGTGCATATTATTTGTTTATAGCAAAATTTTGACGCCGCCATCATCAAATGATGAAATCACTAAATGGTCTATAGCAGGCATAGCAAGCGCATCAAGACTAATACGACATACATACGACTATTAAATTTAAAAAAAAGCACTGATTTTAAATGTTTGTGTCGTACCCTTCATTTGATACCCCACTTAAACATATTTGTATATACTCGAGTTTTTATCCCCACTTTAAACTTAGGCTGTATTTCAAATCTTCTTTAAGCCCAAGAGAATGAAGGGTTTTATAGATAAGTATGTTTGTTTCATTTCATTTCAAAAGCTCTCCCAGAGTGCTAGTGGAGGTGGTAATTTTAACTGTACGACAGCGCAATAATTGAGTCTCATTACTTTTATATTATGAAGGATGTTAGGGTTTAAAGACGTCGTCGGTACTGAGAGCCATTCTTGAATATTCCATCCATACATACCCGTTCACCGTGGGGATTTAGTCAGAGCCACTTCCTCAATTCGTTTTTCCAAAAAATACACACTGTATAAAATTCTTGTGTTAATTACCAAACTCCTCCGCAACTAATTTTTATGAAATTTTGTATGCTTCTCGGGTAGGTCTGAGAATCGGCCAATATTTAATCATTTATACCACTAACAACTGTATTTCTTCGGATTCACAGCGTACGAAGACTCAGAGAGCTCTAGACTCTATAGTGGAAAGAGATTTTAGAATTTTTGGGCACAAACCCTTACTGTGGCAGTACAATCATTTGCCGGGACAGATAGTATACCTGTCGGAGACATACGCTCTGCGTATAACCGAATGCGCGGACCGTGGTAGGTGGGAGACCCCCCACCATCTCAACTGCAACCCGCCACCGCCGGATCCGGCGGACTACTCGGCCACTTGCACTTCAACGGGCACTCCTACAGCAACTACATCAAGACACAGCTCATATTTACATCAAGTCTACCTGTTTGCAAGACAATTGTAATTTACTTGAAAGAATACAACAGCTATACAGTCCACTCTTTTATTTCTGAGCTCAACCAATACCTCTGTATAAAATACCCCTTTCAACAAAAGACAAGCACTCGTCAAAGCCTCTGATTCCGATGACGACACAATGACGTAAAAAGCAACAAGGTATTGAACCACTGAAGCACATACATCCGTCCAGTAGCAGGATCGATTTGTCACTCGCCCGCTCTATATAGCCGTGTGACGCTTTGTCGAGTAATTATGCTCAAACTGGGGCAAGGACAAGGAGCTAATCTAACTGCGGCTGGAAACATGTTTTGAATGAACTTCTGTTATTAATTCAAACCCCGAAAAAGATTAGATGTTGTGTTTATTTGTCTATTTGGATAAAAACAACAAATCAACTTAAGTGCACATTACAAACGGTGGTTAAGGTATCGAAACTTGTATATGACAAATATGTAGTTCAAATTCTGAGACAGATTTAAATGTCTTATTTAGTCATATTCATACATAACGATCAGGTAAGTACATTTCAGTACATAAAACTTTATACTTATTCTTGGTATAGCTGGTGAAAAACCAATGCAATAAATTAACATGGACCTCTAGATGGAGCTTAGAAGGTTATTTCTTTTCTTCGGTATTTCTCGAGAACATACTCGTGTAGTACAGCTGATTTTTTTTTTACCATAGGTATTACTTTCGGTACATGTGGTTGTTTAGTAGACATCTGCATTACTGCTACTTCTAAAATTAACTGATTAGAAAATCGGTTTTTAAAATACTGCGTTTAAAAGGACCCCGAGCAATGGTTTCAGTAGTAAAAGTTATTTATATATTGACTAAGCCCAACAACGTTTCTGAGACCAATGCTCAGGATCCTTTTCCACACAGTATAGTCATATAAAGGACATATCTCATGATAATAATTTGACGTATTCCGCAGGTATTACGCCACCTACACTTACCATCTATAGTGTTAACTTTTTGAAAGAACTGCATAATAAGAGGAAAGCGATTCATATTCAGGAGCGATACTTCCTGTGAACATTTTTATCAGGTGCAACATCAAAAGTAAAAAAAATGTGTGGACAAATTAGAATATGGGAGCAGTGGAATGGCGATATGATGATAATAAAGGCAACAAAAAAATATTGCAAAACGCCAACAAAACCATACTGAACATTATCAAACGCTTCAAACCTATTGAATACAATTTAACATTCTAGTATGTTCAGCATAAATCAATCAAATAATACAACCACGAATTACCGTGCTGACGAACACAACGCAAGCTTTAGTGAAAAAAGGTGTTTTTCAGTCGCCATACACGGGCACCCTTATTTGTGTGAGCCTGGCCAGTAACAATAGACCCGTCAATGTATGGAGTTTAATGATGGCGGAAACCTTTTTCTTGGTTCGAAGAAGGTTGAGGGTGCAATGTGGGGTGGTCAGTGGTCAGTCGACAGCGGTCAGGCGGGGCGACCGGCCGCGGCATGGCCGTATGGGCTTAGTATTTCGTAAACAATAAAAACAAAACATGGCTGATGATATACCTGGTAAGTTATTTTTACTGATTTTTTTTCAAGAATTTCAATAGTTCGTAGGTGTGCGTACTGATATGAAGGTGTTAATTAAAACAAAAGCAAAAATAATTATGTACATTACTCTATAAAGCACTTGCCGTTCTACATTTTTTTCACATAGTACATTAGGTAAATGAGCGTTTTATACCTTTTACCTATGTGTTGAAAAGCTGAAAGCTGCCATTTGTTTTCAGGCACACGCGCCTCAATATTATGCAAATGTGGTCATTTTGTAATCTAAAACAAACGTGTAGTCTAGACTAGACTTGTTAAGTCGACGACCGCTTTAATACAGTGTAAGTAAGTAGGTACAACTAGTTCTACCTAGTCCTAAGGTAATTTAAATACATGGGTTTCTATTATGTGAAGTCAGTATAGCGTATGTTTGTATCATCTTCACGGAAAAATTACTGAGTGGATTTTGACAAAACTTAGATTATAGCAAGAATTAGGACAGGCTTATCTTTTCCCGAAATGCTCACGGGAAGATATTAAAGGGCAATTCTCGGTAACCCTGCGGCACAAGTAGTCGTGAATAAAGTTGATAGTTTTGTCAATAGTTTTCAAATTTTCTAAGCATGTGTTTGGACTACAGCCTTGAGTCTGTTATGTAAATAATAGATAAAATAACAACTTGAAGAACTGTAGTGAGCTAGTAAGTGAGGTAAATATTTACCTGTTGTTCTATTAGGCTTTCGCTAATCTAATATGAAACAGTTTTGTTACAATGAGAAACAATTTTCTGAAATTCAGAATTTCTGATTGATTTTGAAACTGTATTCAATATTCATGAATAGGTAATGATGTGTTCAGAGAAAATATTTACCTCTGTCTATTCTATTGACTTGGAACGGAAAATCAGTCTACGGGGCAAATGCGGCTACGGGGCTTTATGTGTTTTAAAAATAAAATCATTCCTTCAATTCAATACGTTATGTCTTATTTGTCCCTGTTGACCTTACATGTTTAAAGATACTGGCACAATTTAAGTAAGTATCTAGGAGGCCGGCCGCTAGTAGCTTTATAAAGTATCAAAATAATTAGGTTTAAGTAGGTACATCCACATACCGTAATGCACTATGAAAGCACGCGCGTCGTCTATAAGACGACATAAATATAAAAACACTCGGTGATGTTGCGGGCTGTTAAATCTTGCTTAGTGCGATTTTGTTTCAACGAATTGCAAAGCGTTTTATGTCAGGTATTTCTTTGCTAGGAGCACTATTTCTAAAGCGGTGGACCAATCCAAAGGTATATGTAATATTCGTTTTCGACGTAAGAAGTTCTGTACTGTAAAAAGTATTTAGTGATGCTTATACAAATTAATGTCGTATGCAAAATTGCAAAACCATTTGCTCTAGAAGCAAATGTACCTACGGTTGTACTACTCTATCTGTTTTAAAAAAAAAGCGCACTTTATTCCAGATACTATCTATAGACTCCATTAGCTGGTTAATAAGTATATCTACCTAACTATACAAAGGTAAGTCAAAAGCGTTGACGAAACTCGACGAAGTCACTTAGCTCATGATAATACCTTTCTCCAAGGAACTCTGTAACAAGAACGAAAATGTCACCTCTACACTCAAACTTGCCGACCTAGGGTTCCTTGGGTAGTTTGTTTTGGAGTTAGTTTTTCTTAACATTTTTTAATTTGACCTTGTAGGTATACCTATTTGCGTTGAAAAAAATATATAAAATATTTTTTATTTTTCTACTTAGAACACATTCATGGCTTAGTTCTGAATAATTGATATAAGTTTGTCGTTTATACCCGTTGTAAAAACTTAATTTTAATCCACCACCTAGCAAGTAACCCCTTCCTTATTGGAATTTTATTTCATCAACAAAGGGCGCTATAAATAACAACCTACGTTACGTCCTTGTGGAAACATACCATTTGGTCATTTCTATACGAACGAGTCAAGGTGACGTGATTTAAGTCTAAACGTAAATTTCATTTAGACGTTGCGGATTGGTGATTGCGCTTCAGAAGTATTTTTACTTATGACAAAAAAAATCATTAATTTTTTAAATCCCAAAATGGCGAAGGAAGAAGGTAGACTTGACACTTTGACCGTGTAGCATGGTTAATCCACAAACTATATAGAACATACTAACGTATGGTCATTTAACACTTGTACAGCAAAACGTGGCATCTTCTTACAATTTTCTGAAAAATTTATCTTCTAAGCCACCTCAATCACATGACACAAAAAATACCGTTTATGCCGCAAATTTACACGCGCAAAGGAATCAAAACCGCCCAATAAATCAGAATCAAAAAAATTGATACAAAGTAACGTCTTATCGCACACATAAAGGTACATTTTCGAAAGCCTTATTTGCAAGGTTTGTACAGTCGTACTTGGTCGTTATTTTTATAATAAGCACCTGCAGAAGGGTATTATGGGCATCAATCCTACTCCCATCAGATAACATAGACTCTGTGAACATGAAGGTCACCTAAGAACGGAAGTTTCGTGCGCACGTAAAAGGCTCTTACCAATTTTTCCAAGTAAACCTTTGGTGATGACGTAACGTCTTCCAAAATATACTCTTAATACCTACAGTACAACAAGGATCTTTTGGCGCGTGAATGCTGAAACATTTTTTGCCATTCCTGTTTCTGTCCTTTCTGTTTGTTTATAGTAGGTCGTATGTTTATGCTTGTACAATCTGCTTGTACTACTCATGTGAAGCAATATCGATCAAATCAGGAGTCTTGATTAAAGGAGAGAAGGCTGAAATTGGGTCTCTGCTCATCCATTGGATCTTCAGCCACAAGCCAAAATATCCTTGTCGTCTTGTAGCTGTACATACAGACACGCTGGTAATATTATTACTAACGCCATGGATTAATGGTAGGGCTGCCCGAAATATTCAAGTAAAATTATGGCCCTGGTCTTATTTTCTACTGCCTTGTGTTGTTGTATGGTAATGAATAATTCAAGACAAGAATTATTTGAGGAATACCTATCCTCATATAATATTACCACCCAGTACCCACCCGCATGTATAGAGAGATACTCGTACTATCAGTAGGAGGGTTACACTGATAGTTTTGTAGAACTGGCCACTTGTAAACTATACATTAAAATGATTTAACATTTTGAAAATGGAACACTGCTCATTTTCAAAATTTTGCGTTTTGGCAGCAAATTCAAAAATGTCTGTGTCAACAAAAAAGTTATGATACTATTGGCCTTTCACGATGAAGCTCCATCTCGTGCCATCGTTTATAACTGATTTAATTACCTACTTCAAACGTGGTCGCACTAATCTTGCCAATGATCTGCGTGAGCGCCTTTTACGGCGACGACTGAAGTTAACATCTGTGTTGTGCGACATATGATAGAGGCTGACAAAAGAGTGACCTATCAGCAGATTCGTGAAAGTTTAGGCATCGGTATGAGTCAAGTACACATAATCCTCCATGACGGGTAAATACCTGGCAAGTTTTGTGCCTGATACCTCATAATTTGACAGAGGCCCAAAATTCTGTCATGTTGATTGGAACCGTGCAATGACAGTAGTTAGTTACGAACTAAAGTAAAGTGAGGTCGAAGCCCGGGAAAAAAGATGGTGGCCTCATTCTTCAGAAGGACAGGTCATATTGCGACAATTGTATTAGAGGATCGAAAAACATTTCTGCAGAGTGGTACACTACCAATTGTTGACCACTTGTCTTGGAAAAAGTGCGGGAGAAACGACCTCCCAGTAGTATCCTCCTCCACCACGACACCGCCTCGTCGCACACCGCCAAAATCGGTGGTGGTCGAATAATCGATTTTTTAGCTAAATTAAACGTGGAATTTCTGGGTCACCCGCCATATAGTCCCGACCTAGCAACTTGCGATTTCTATTTATTCCCGAAAATAAAAGAAAAACATCGAGGTAAACTTTTTATGGTTGCCGAGGTAGCTGTAGGTTAAAAAGCTATCGAAGAGACTGAAAACACGTTCCATTGGATGCAGCAATGCGTATTAACGTGAATAGACAATATTTTGAAAATATATAATAAATCTAATTACTTGTATTATTTTATAAGTTGTTGATTTTCTAAGAACTTTCAGTTTGACCGTCGTATATGTACCTACTCAATAGTCTTATATTACTAAAATTATATTGTATCAATCTTATCGTCGTCATAAAAACGACAAAGATAAACTATTTTTTATGATCATTATGTAGATTACCGAAATTATATTAATGAAATATAGGCATTATTTCATTAGGTACTTATTGGATTTTATCAGTCACCAAAAGCGTACCTACTTGTATTTCTGGATATCGAATAATTCCGAACATCAGATATCCGCATAAAAACCAATGAGAAATTCATTAAGTGTTTTACAAAAAAAAATCTAGCAAAAGAGCCAACCCGAAGACGGACTCGAATACAGCTGTTGCATCTCCTTCGTATCCCACTATCTCTGACAGATTTTTTTAGAAAATTCCTCATTGTAAAACCGCAACGCATCAAATAAAAAAATCACGAATCGTGATTTTTAGATAAAGCTAAACTAGCGCCATTAGTTCGTGAGCTTCCCGTTCGATCTTAACATACTAACCCCCTTACCAATAAACGCCTTTTTACTTACACAACTGTTATTACATGTCTACTTAAACTGGTTATTGCGTATTTGACATACAACTGACAAGTTAAGTTGAGCTTTGTGTATGTTCTAAATAGCAATTCCGCCATTATTGGTAAGGCCCTTAGACTAAAGACTATAAACATCTCACAGAAATACATGACAATATTTCAGACACAGGCGCCGTTTTTACATTCGGCAAGTCGCGTTTCGCCGACAATGAACCGAGCCACTTCTTCATCAAGAGCGACCCGGTGGTGGCCATCTCGTGCGGGGATGAGCACAGCGCTGTTATATGTCGTGAGTTACCTATTTTTTATTCACAAAAAATATATTTTACACCTTTTCACTTACTCGAGGACATGTCTGCTATTGAAATGATTGCTACGATATCTTTACCTAGATGATGCTTCGCCTTTTTAATAAAGCATACAAAAGTAAAAGAAAGAGCAGTAATTAGCAGTAATTAAACATTCGATTATACAGGGTGGAAAAAAGTTATGGGCCCTGGAGGGGAACTGCTATAAATCCTTTAGTTAGCTCATTTTACTGAAAGGAAACATTCCTTTATTTTTAAAAAGAAACAAAATTGCATTAAAACATTTTTTAAATTTTGCTAGTATCAACCGGAAATCGAACCAACTAAAAATTCAAAATTAACCCTCGTTCGTTTATTATACGAATCGGTAGGATTATTGTTTGTGATAAACTCATATTAAGGGTTGGGGTAAAAAATGTTATTCGGACCATACACCACAACACTATCCAGAGGGCTACTCGAAATTAATTTCAACGTAGACTAAATTTGTGTAACCGGAACGAGAGGGGTCATTTCGAGCAACTTATCAGTTAAACTATTAAGATTTTTTTTGTGTCCGTCTTCGTTAAAAAATTGTTTCATGTCTGTGTTCTTTTTATTGATAATAATTTTCATTTTAAATTGTATTTTTAACTTTTTATTTCAATTTCCAAATGAACGTTTTGAGACAAAGTTTATCCCAAACAATAAGCCTTGATTGATTAAGATTTGTAGCGATGGTTAATTTTTAGCCGGTTCGATTCCCGGTTGATATTGGCAAAATTTAAAAAATGCTTTAATGCAGTTTTGTTTCTTTTTAAAAATAAAGGAATGTTTCCTTTCAGTAAAATGAGCTAACTAAAGGATTTATAACAGTTCCCCTCCAGGGCCCATAACTTTTTCCACCCTGTATACTATTTCCATAGCATACTTAGCTACCAGAATCTTTACGTATGTTTTTTTTACAGAGAACGGACGAGTTTTCGTATTCGGTGGCAACTCATGGGGTCAACTGGGCCTGGGGCACACGGACGAGGTGACCCGCCCAAGCTGCGTCAAGTGGCTGAAACCGCACCGGGCGCTCTTCGTCGCCTGCGGACGGGCGCACTCCGTATTCGTTACCGGTAAGATTTATAATTGTTCTAATGTGTTTTAAGAAAGAAAGACGAACGACATTTATTAATCACAGAAGATACACAACGACCTGAAAAGAAATAAAATGTGCTTCTGTAACAATTAATACAGGTAAAAGCCCACCATCACCCTAGCCCTACCTGTGTCTCGGCGTACAGGCCATTCTCTGGAGACGTGACGACTACGGAGACTTCGCGTCGGGTCCTGGTCGCGTTTTCAGTCATCAGCCGCAATTAAATGGCTTTTGGCTCAGCACGTGTTGGGGCTCTCACCGCTGATTTTCAGCCTGTACAAGAAATGACGCACGTCAGACCAAAAATGCCAATCCAAACAATTGGGATAATTGTAGCTTATTGTTGTGGCGTGGTAATTAAAACTTGAAATCGTTTTTTGAAACTACAACCAATGAAACTTACCTGATGTCCACCAATACAACGACTACTTCTACCTTTTTTTAAAAAATATTGATATTAAAGCGCATTACAAAAATAGATACATAGTGTAGGTATGTGTAAAACTGAAATTGTCCTGTAAAACTTGTCAAGAAAAGCTAAATAAACTGAATAAGTCACCAGTATATCAATGTCTTTCCAGACAACCACGCCATATACACATGCGGGTGCAACGAGGAAGGGCAGCTGGGCGCGGGAGACAGCGAGCCGCGCGCCGTACCGCTCTACGTGGAGCTGGAGTGCGACGAGCCCAGGGTGAGGCAGGTCGCCGCTGGATCCAATCATACGGCTGTGCTTACTGGTAAAATAGCTTCACCGTACTTCTAAGCACAAGTAAACATGTCCAGATGTTCCTGAAATAGGGTGTAACCAGCCTACATGGATACCTATATATCAAATACGTTTTCTTGTTCGTGTTTGAGCAGTGGAAATCATTTTTGTATATATTTGCATCGATATAAAGATTAATTAAAACGTACGACTACACTAAACACTCCAGGGAAAGTAGGAATATTCAATTCAACCCATTAAACGACCAATAGGAACGCGAACCTATAGAACCCTCTTTAACCAGGAGACATACATAAGATACTTTTTATCCCGTTCTTGTGGGACGTGGCGTTATATAGAGGGTGTTATAGTTTGTACTGTTGTGGTACGTGTTGTTTGACATACTGAAACTACGCGAATAAAATCGCGGGGCGCCAACAAGTAGCTTAGGTATAATGCAAAATGCATGTGAGAGACTGAAAACAGATCCGTAACAATAAGTAAGTCGAGGCACCTCCGCGAAAAAACCAGTCTGAAATTTACCAATAATGATATACAATTTCTTTATTTACAGTTGACGGCAAAGTGTTCGTCTGCGGATCCAATACTGAGGGACAGCTGGGCCTGGGCGAGGAGACCAGGACGTGTCTCAAGTTCACAGAACTCAAGTTTATGGAGAAAATTGCATTCATAGAGTGCGGGTATTACCACACTGTCTTTATTACTAGTAAGTGACCTATACTCAAATACTATAAAATTATCGTGCTGCGATGTTTCGTAATCAAACTCCCCCGAAATCGTTGGACAGATTCCCCTCGTCCCAGTAGTCTTACCGGTAGTACTATTGGGAGTTTTCATCCCAATAGACTTACTCGTAGTAGAGCTTCACGGATGTCATATAACTCCGAGGACGAGGGGGACAGATTACATACCAGTGGCGTGCACACCATATTGGCTATGTGCAAAGCTAGTAGTGGCAGAGAGATAACTACCGCAGCGCACAACACGGCAGAAATTGGAAACAAATGCGGATGATCAGCTGCCAAGTGTTGACTGCAGTACAAAATCAAAGCAAAGAAATGGGTCATGACTGTTGTTGCGTTGTTAACTTTTTAACGTGTTGCGTTCATACATGCTCGGCTAATACTAATTTAT
>SJJU01001430.1:0-10894 GCA_012932125.1 Conopomorpha cramerella | reverse complement strand
CATGTCGCATGCTGTCTACGACTCTAAAGTAAAATGTGTATGTGTAGTGATGTCATGCATATACAGGTGAGC
The DNA here is from genome assembly GCA_012932125.1 of Conopomorpha cramerella. Taxonomy (NCBI): domain Eukaryota; kingdom Metazoa; phylum Arthropoda; class Insecta; order Lepidoptera; family Gracillariidae; genus Conopomorpha; species Conopomorpha cramerella. Next base: position 10,822 of record SJJU01001430.1, on the reverse strand, counting down.
CGACAACAGGCGCAAACATTGTTATTAAAATTTTAACTTATCAATATTCATACTCCAGTAATTATAGACCTTAACAAATTGATTCTCCCAAGGAAAATGTATCCCAAGTACATTTACTGAACAATCCTTTTTTATAAACTTACATTAATAACCTTTTAGATGCACCAACAATAAAATTAGACTTTTTTATTGGCTGACATCACAATACAAATCGATTACGGGAGCAAACCGTTCACAGTTATTTTACTTTGGCCAGACGTCATTATATTTGTCAGCTGCGGCTTCCTGCTATAAAAGCCAGAGGTAAAATAACTCAATGGTATATACATAGGTTTTCTAAAACAACATACTCTGAATTATGTGGTTTAAGAATATATGAATCACATTAGAACTTGGCTTGAAATAAACTACACTGGATTTTTTTGCCCATTTTACATTATTGTATGTAGGTCATACCCGCACTAGAAAATTCTAATTAGGTTAACTGTATAAATAATATTATATATAATTAAATATAACAAGACACACATTGTCTTCTTCCCGAGTTGTGTAACTAAAGCACTTGTGTTATGGACATAAAGACAACAAAATATACTTACTTATATAATTTATTTTTAAATAAAAAATAAACATAATAATAACATAAGCTGTGTAGACGACGTGCGACCCTACAGAATAGAGGCAGACCACTAGACCAACAGTCCTGTCAAACTCAATATCTCAAATCTATCAAATTCTATATTTTTTATATTATTCTCATTGCATATAATTATGTCACTATAATGATACACAAAAGGGACAAAACAACTTGAATCAAGAGAGCCATTCAGAGAACAGGTAAATTATCAGTAAGAGATATTGCAGAGAAATGGTGGTTTGTTAAGACAGGCATGCTTGGGGAGAAGTACCTATGTGGAAGTGGCGACAAAGTTTTTGTAGAATTTTATGTTTAGATTAGAGTTCAATAAAATGTGCAAAGAAAGAGACCAACTGACTGAACAAAAAGTTACCCATCTGATTCCTCCTTTATGTAGTTACTACAATGCCTATAAATTTAATGTACTCACACATGTCATTGTAGTCGCTGACAGTTTTCCCGAGGTTGACGGTAATTTGACGTAGATCAGCATACTTGGTGATAGCTAACCTATTGATTTCTTCCAGCAGCACATAGTGATCCTGCAAACAGAAGCATACTATTTTAATGTTCTAAAATGATTATAGTTATTATTATAACCTAACTTACAGGTAAAGCATGTAGAGTCTCCAACTCTCAACCATAAGTGAGATAAAAGCACAGCTTGGCTTCATAGAGGAGGTCGTTAGAATAGCGCTACCAGCTAATATGCAAAATAGGCATGCTGGTTGTGAATTTGCGGAAAATGTTGAGAAAAAATCTAACTAACCTAACCCTATTGGACACACATCCCGCCTGTTGATGTGATAACAATAAAACTTCTATTGTAAACAGAGTGTCCAGGAAAGTATTCCTATTATTGTTAGCTATTATAAATATAAAGAAAAATACCCATTTTTCAATTAAGATCATGCAACATTGAAATGTCATAGTAATTTCCCAAGTTTATGAAATAGGAGCCTGGTGCTCTCTAATAAAACAACTATGCATACACCTCCACTCAATTGCGTAACATGTTATTTGATGTAGAGAAGGACATTTAGATTTTTCAGGCACTTTCCTACCAATTATTGATCATGCTTAACTTTATAAATACACTGATGCTACTGCATCAGGCCATTACTTCATATAACTCAGAATAATAATTACACTTACATGTGTTGCAGTCAATTCACCAGTGAGATAATCTGAAGTCTTTTGAAACAATGTAGTTGCCAAGTGACTTAAATTTGGATCATGAGGATCTAAGGCTTCAAAGCTAGATGTACTTGTAGATATATTCATGCCTGAAATAAACAAAAAAGACAATAATTGGAAGTTGAATTGGAAGAAGCTGGGACTCTATTGAGCAGTTCATTACTTTACACAATTTCTCAATGTTTATAAATTATGGGCAGAGAAGTGTTTTGTATGTAGGTTCATGGTAACTAAATATTTAGCCTCCATCGCACAGCTGAGATAGTGCATATATCATATAGCATAAGTAGCTCACAAAATGAACCAGTAAATAAATTAAAACATTTTATAATAAACAGTGAAATTATTCTTAACACATCATATTTTTGAAATCTAAGATTGGTCTCTATTTTCTACAATCAACATGTGTTATGACCAAGGAAAGGAGAGCAAAGATATATTAAAAGTAATTAGGTAGATAGAAGCATAAGTAACGTTTTTATATAATTGCTATTGTTATAATGTAATAACAAAAAAGTAAGTATAGGTAACAAACCTCTATTTGTGTTTTCTTCAGTGACCCAACTATCTGGAACTTCTTCAGTCATAATTAGCCAAAACTTTATTGATCGAGTATGTTTGTAGGTATCCACAACTATCGAAGGGCCTTTTATAATATTGCACAATCCCCTAAAGGCAGGTAAACCTTAAAAATATATTTATTTCGACAAAATATCCCATTCCGTTCCGTAAACAGTTAAACGTCATTTTTTTATGTCAACTTTATCATATCAGTCAGTTTTTTCGTCAAACATCATAAATGTGAAAATGCGCGGGAAATAAATATACCTTCTTGTAAACTAAAAATATATCTTGTGGTATAGCAAACGTACTTGTATTGAATTCTACGGGGGCAAGCAAATCCACTACACACATTTGAAATAAATAAAAATAACCCTCGCTTGTTTTTTTTTTCACTTTTTATTTCAGCTAGGTACCTACCAAATAAACGTTTCTTAGACAAAGTTTATCCCAAACAATAAGCCTACCGATTCGTAGCGAGGGTTAATTTTTAGTCGGTTCGATTCCCGGTTAATACTAGCAAAATTTAAAAAATGTTTTAATGCAATTTTTTTTTCTTTTTAAAAATAAAGGAATGTTTCCTTTCAGTAAAATGAGTTAACTAAAGGATTTAAAGCAGTTCCCCTCCAGGGCCCATAACTTTTTTCCACCCTGTATAGTTGTGTTTGGCTTGAGTTATGTACACATAGTAATATCAATCAAATTATGACAAATATTTTCCTCTTTGGTTATATGGCCATAAAAAAGCCCCGAACAGTTTAGTATGGAGATAGAAAAAATACCTTTCTTTTTGTAATATTTCTGGTTCTGTCAGAAAAGTAGCATCATAATATGTCAAAAAGTTCATCTAACATATAAATTCCCAATGTTGTAATAATATAAAATGTAGCGTGAGAATTTACTATTAATACAGATATTAAATTAGGTACCTACCTACAAAAATAAGCAAAATTCTATGAAAACCTCAATGTAGGAAAAAATAAGTATTAAAGTACATAAGCGTAGGTACCTAATTTTCAAGACTATTTGTTTTGAGGTGAGTGAGTAAAATATAGCTACTACCTCTGTATCTAGATCCTTAATTTTTCGATTAAGTATAATAATTATAAGTATTAAAAACTGGCCAAGAGAGTCGGACTCGCCAATAAAGTAAGTTCCGTAGCAGCCTACCTGCTTCTAGTGCTGCTAACATCTAAATATATATAAGGAAAAGCTGACTGAATGACTGACTAACTGACTGACTGACATATCAACGCACAGACCAGGCTAAACGTAGACACTTGAAATTTGGTACGGACGTAGCTTAGGTACCATAGGGGTGCACTAAGAAAGGAATTCCTGAAATGCCAATGGGAATTTCAATAATGTAGCTCAGTGAATAAATTGGCTGTGACATACGGACGGACGGAAGGACAGACAGACATGACGAATCTATAAGGGTTCCGTTTTTGCCATTTGGCTACGAAAACCTAAAAACAAATGTGGGCACGTGGTACCTATTTGTCTGTACGTACGGCATTTTCCTTTCTATCGCTTCCTATTGAATCAGCCAATAAAAAAAGGAGGAACTAGGGTTACTAAGCTAGATTAAGTTGCATGGTACCGTTTGCAACTTGGCATTCGAATCATTAAGTACCTAAATTATTATTTTACTTAGTCGGAAAATTAAGGATATTATCTGATCTACCTACTCGTTATTTTATATAATTGTTTCAGGAACAAGTCCCAAAATCAGTAGTGCTAATCTGCAAAAATGCGCAACGAAAAAGAAGTTGTTTTCTTATACACTAATCGCCGCATATTCAAGTATTGCGATAGCGCAGTACTAAAGGCAGGCCAGTCCGAAATATGCAATGATTATAATATTTCACCAAAAATAATTGAGAACACTATAAACTATAGCACGACAAAATATAAAATTCACGGTTGTAACATTTTGAAGAGTTATCTTTCTCTTCCATCTTTAATAAGAACTGCGAGGTCTTACAAAGGGAATTTCACAAAACCTCGCTACAAGAAAATAGCCAGTGTAAGTCGTACTAAAGAAATCTATGGAGGCAAGAAAGTACACATGCAAATTTACCGTTGTCAGATTGATGCAAAAGAGAGAAACTGTTGTTGCTCGTGTAATTCGGATGCCATGTTCGAAGTTATGAAAGGTTTATACGACTGTTATAAAAAGAAAAATTGTGATAATTGCTGCTGTATATTATGCGGGCATTTACCGAAAGAAGAAAGACGCTTTGGCGAAATAAGAAAGTCCTTGGAAGATATCGGGGTTGAAACAAAAAGTTTCAAAGATAGAAGAGAAGACAAGTTAAAGAAAGCTAAAGAAGCAGGAATATTAACACCACTAGACGGGAAAACGGCTGAACAAAGAGAAAACATTTTAAGAAACTTAGCAATGTCCGGCGTTCCTCTGCCAGAGGGTAAAACAGCTTCAGAAAAGGCAATCATTAAAAAAGTTCGACAAGATTTGGGATTGTCTCCAGAACCCAGGTCTGCTTCAGAAAGAGCAAAAATGCGCAAGGCTGAAGATCAAGGTTTGATAATTCCGTTGGAAGGTAAGACTCGCGAGCAAAAGGAACAGATTCTTAAAGGTTTAAAAGCTGTGGGTGTGTCGCTACCAGAGGGCCGAACTTCAAGTGAGAAGGAACTTATAAGTCGTATTGAAGGTAAAGTTCCCACCGCTCCTTCTACAGCCCCATCTATTGCTAAATACCCCCCTGAGAAATTGCGTGCCGCTAAAGCTGCTGGTTTGATAACACCTTTAGAGGGTAAAAGTAAAGAGCAAAAGGAAAAGATTTTAAAGGGCTTAGCAAAGGCTGGTTTACCGCTGCCAATAGGTAAAACAGACTCTGATAAAGAACTTATCCGTAAAGTTCGTCACGATATGGGTCTACCACCGCCACCAAAAACAGAAGCCGAAAAGGAAAAATTACGCAGCGCCCACGCAGCAGGGATTGTAACACCTCTGGAAGGAAAATCAGTGCCCGAAAAAGAAAAAATTCTTCGCAAATTAGCTGAAGCAGGAGTACCACTTCCTGAAGGAAGAACTACATCAGAAAAATCATTAATTAAAAAAATCAAGGCTTCAGTCAAAGCACCTTCGGGTATATCAATTCCATCAGGAAAAATTCGTGCAGCTAAAGCGGAAGGTCTATTAACGCCACTAGAAGGAAAAACACCTCAAGAAAAAGAGAAAATTTTAAGAGGATTAGCCAAGCTTGGTTTGCCCCTTCCGGAAGGAACTACGCCGTCTGAAAAAAACTTAGTGAAAAAAGTACGAAAAGATTTGGGATTGCCTCCGGAACCAAAAACTCGTTCGGAAAAAGCAAGACTGCAAAGAGCTTACACTTCTGGCGTCATTACACCATTAGAAGGAAAATCAAAACCAGAAAAGGAAAATATTTTAAGAAGACTTGTAGAAGCCGGAGTCGAATTGCCGGAGGGAAGAACCGCATCTGAAAAGGCGTTAATAAAGAGAATCAAAGCAACTGTAAGAGGCCCTCCTTCTGAGGTAATGTTGCCATCAGAAAAAATTCGTGCAGCTAAAGCGGAAGGACTTCTAACACCACTGGAAGCTAAAACATCCCAAGAAAAGGAACGAATTTTAAGGGGTCTTGCAGAACATGGACTACCCTTACCAGAAGGAAAAACTGCATCTGAAAAAAAACTTATCAGCAAAGTGCGAACTGATATGGGCTTGCCACCAGAACCAAAATCGCAGAAAGCAAGAGCCAAATTACAAAAAGCTCACGCAGCTGGCATCGTCACGCCCTTAGAAGGGAAAACCAAACCCGAAAAGGAAAAGATTTTGAGAAGACTCGCAGAAGCAGGGATCGAACTACCGGAAGGAAGAACCGCATCTGAAAAGGTGTTAATAAAGAGAATCAAAGCAACTGTTAAAGGCCCTCCTTCCGAGATAACCTTACCATCAGACAAAATTCGTTCAGCGAAAGCGGAAGGTCTCCTGACACCACTAGAAACAAAGTCACCCCAAGAAAAAGAGCGAATTTTAAGGGGTCTTGCAGAACACGGATTACCGTTACCAGAAGGAAAAACTGCATCTGAAAAAAAACTTGTAAGTAAAGTAAGAACTGATATGGGCTTGCCACCAGAACCAAAAACGCAGAAAGCAAGAGCCAAGTTACAAAGAGCGCACGCAGCAGGAATCGTAACTCCTCTAGAAGGCAAAACAAGACCAGAAAAGGAAAACATTCTGAGAAGACTCGCAGAAGCTGGAATCGAATTACCCGAAGGAAGAACCGCGTCTGAAAAGGCGTTGATTAAGAAAATCAAAGCAACTGTTAAAGGTCCTCCCTCTGAGATAACGTTACCATCAGAAAAAATTCGTGCAGCTAAAGCCGATGGTTTCCTAACACCACTCGAAACAAAGACACCCCAAGAAAAAGAGCGAATTTTAAGGGGTCTTGCAGAACATGGATTACCGTTACCAGAAGGAAAAACTGCATCTGAAAAAAAGCTAATCAGTAAAGTTCGTACTGATATGGGCTTGCCACCAGAACCAAAAACGCAGAAAGCAAGAGCCAAGTTACAAAGAGCGCACGCAGCAGGAATCGTAACTCCTCTAGAAGGCAAAACAAGACCAGAAAAGGAAAACATTCTGAGAAGACTCGCAGAAGCTGGAATCGAATTGCCGGAAGGAAGAACCGCGTCTGAAAAGGCTTTAATTAAGAAAATTAAAGAAACTGTTAAAGGCCCTCCTTCTGAGATAACGTTACCTTCAGAAAAAATTCGTGCAGCTAAAGCCGATGGTTTCCTAACACCACTCGAAGAAAAGACACCCCAAGAAAAAGAGCGAATTTTAAGGGGTCTTGCGGAACATGGATTACCGTTACCAGAAGGAAAAACTGCATCTGAAAAAAATCTAATTAACAAAGTACGAACTGATATGGGCTTGCCACCGGAACCAAAAACACAGAAAGCAAGAGCAAAGTTACAAAGAGCGCACGCAGCGGGAATCGTATCACCTTTAGAAGGTAAAACAAGACCAGAAAAGGAAAAGATTTTGAGACGACTTGCAGAAGCTGGAATCGAATTACCAGAAGGCCGAACAACATCTGAAAAATCATTGATAAAGAAAATCAAAGCAACTGTTAAGGGACCCCCTTCCGAGATAACGTTACCATCAGAAAAACTTAGAGCCGCTAAGGCGGAAGGTCTCCTAACACCACTCGAAACAAAGACTCCACAAGAAAAGGAGCGAATACTAAGACGTCTTGCTGAACATGGACTACCTTTACCAGAAGGAAAAACTGCATCTGAAAAAAAACTTATCAGTAAAGTAAGAACCGACATGGGCTTGCCACCGGAACCGAAAACACAAAGAGCAAGATCCAAGTTACGTAGTGCACACGCAGCCGGAATTATAACACCCTTAGAAGGAAAAACAACACCTGAAAAGGAAAATATTTTGAAGACGCTAGTTGCAGCTGGAGTCGAATTACCGGAAGGAAGAACGGCGTCTGAAAAGGCGTTGATAAAGCGAATCAAAGCATCTGTCAAAGGCCCTCCTTCTGAGATAACTTTACCGTCAGAAAAAATTCGTGCCGCTAAAGCAGAAGGACTTCTAACGCCACTCGAAACAAAGACACCCCAAGAAAAAGAACGAATTTTAAGAGGTCTTGCAAAACATGGATTACCATTACCAGAAGGAAAAACTGCATCTGAAAAGAAACTAATCAGTAAAATACGGACTGACTTGGGCCTACCACCTGAACCAAAATCGCAGAGAGCAAGATCCAAATTACGTAGTGCACACGCAGCCGGAATCATAACACCTTTAGAAGGAAAAACAACACCTGAAAAGGAAAATATTTTAAAAGCGCTAGTTGCAGCTGGAGTCGAACTACCGGAAGGAAGAACCGCGTCTGAAAAGGCGTTGATAAAGCGAATCAAAACAACAGTCAAAGGACCTCCTTCTGAGATATCGTTGCCATCAGAAAAAATTCGAGCCGCTAAAGCAGAAGGCCTTCTAACGCCACTCGAAACAAAGACACCCCAAGAAAAAGAGCGTATATTAAGGCGTCTTGCAGAGCATGGACTACCTTTACCAGAAGGAAAAACTGCATCTGAAAAAAAACTTATCACCAAAATACGGACTGATCTGGGCTTGCCTCCGGAACCGAAAACTCAGATGTCAAGAGCTAGGTTACAAAAAGCGCACGCAGCAGGAATCGTAACACCATTAGAAGGGAAAACAAAACCCGAAAAGGAAAAGATTTTGAGAAGACTTGCGGAAGCTGGGATCGAATTACCAGTAGGACGTACCGCATCTGAAAAGGCTTTGATTAAGAAAATTAGAACGGCCGCTCAAGGTCTACCGTCCGGAATAACGTTGCCATCAGAAAAAATCCGTGCAGCTAAAGCAGCAGGCCTCCTAACACCACTCGAAACAAAGACACCCCAAGAAAAAGAGCGAATTTTAAGAGGTCTTGCAGAACATGGATTACCATTACCAGAAGGAAAAACTGCGTCTGAAAAAAAACTAATAAGTAAAGTTCGGACTGATATGGGCTTGCCACCGGAACCAAAAACACAGAAAGCAAGATCTAAGTTACAAAGTGCACACGTTGCTGGAATTATAACACCTTTAGAAGGAAAAACAACACCAGAAAAAGAAAATATTTTGAGAAAACTCGCAGAAGCTGGTGTCGAATTACCGGAAGGAAGGACCGCGTCTGAAAAGGCGTTAATTAAGAAAATCAAAGCAACTGTTAAAGGTCCTCCTTCTGAAATAACGTTACCGTCAGAAAAAATTCGTGCAGCTAAAGCAGCAGGCCTCCTAACGCCACTCGAGACAAAGACACCACAGGAAAAAGAGCGTATTTTAAGAGGACTTGCAAAACATGGGTTACCTTTACCAGAAGGAAAAACTGCATCTGAAAAAAGGCTTATTAGTAAAGTGCGGACGGATATGGGCTTGCCGCCAGAACCTAAAACCCAAAAATCAAGAGCCAAGTTACAAAAAGCGCACGCAGCCGGAATTGTAACGCCCTTAGAAGGAAAAACAAAACCCGAAAAAGAAAAGATCTTGAGAAGGCTCGCAGAAACTGGAGTCGAATTACCGGAGGGAAGAACCGCATCTGAAAAATCGTTGATAAAGCGAATCAAAGCATCTGTGAAAGGCCCTCCTTCTGAGATAACTTTACCATCAGAAAAAATTCGTGCAGCCAAAGCGGAAGGCCTTCTAACACCACTCGAAACGAAGACACCCCAAGAAAAAGAACGAATTTTAAGAGGTCTTGCAAAACATGGATTACCTTTGCCAGAAGGAAAAACTGCATCTGAAAAGAAATTAATCAGTAAAGTACGGACAGATATGGGCCTGCCCCCAGAGCCGAAAACGCAGAAAGCAAGATCCAAGTTGCAAAGTGCACACATTGCTGGAATTATCACACCATTGGAAGGAAAAACGAAACCCGAAAAGGAAGCTATTTTGAGAAGACTCGCAGAAGCTGGAGTCGAATTACCGCAAGGAAGAACCGCATCTGAAAAGTCATTAATTAAGAAAATCAAAGCATCGGTTGGCCCTCCTTCTGAGATCACCTTACCATCACAAAAAATTCGTGCTGCTAAGGAAGAGGGTCTTCTTACACCATTAGAAGGTAAATCTTCAGAACAAAGAGAGAAAATACTCAGAGGATTAGCAAATCTTGGCTTACCTCTTCCAGAAGGCAAAACCGCGTCCGAGAAAAAAATTATAGGCAAAGTACGAAAAGATTTGGGTTTACCACCTGAACCCAAAACTAAGTCAGAAAAACAGATATTACATAAAGCACACGCTGCAGGAATAGTAACACCGTTAGAAGGAAAAACTAAGGCAGAAAAACAACAAATACTTCGTAAACTTGCTGAAGCTGGAGTTGAACTTCCTGAAGGCAGAACTGCTTCTGAAAAATCAATGATACGAAAGTTGAAGGCCGGCGTAAAGCCGCCGTCTGAACCCGCATTACCATCAGCTAAGATTCGATCAGCAAAAGCTGCCGGATTTATGACACCATTAGACGGTAAGACGGCTGAACAGAAAGAGAAAATTATTAGAGGCTTAGCTATGAACGGAATACCTTTACCAGAAGGTAAGACTCCATCCGAAAAAGAATTGATAAAAAAAATTCGACGTGACCTTGGTCTTCCACCGGAACCAAGAACACGTTCAGAAAAAATTCGTATGGATCAAGGCATCATAAACGGTATCATTGCTCCTTTAGAAGGGAAATCAGCTGCTCAGAAAGAACAAATGCTTAAAAAAATGTACGATGCCGGTATAGTATTACCAGAAGGGAGAACCCCGTCCGAGAAGTCTATAATAAAAAGAGTAAAAGCTGGACTAGCTGCTCCGTCAGTAGGTAGGTATCCATCGGAAAAATTACGAACTGCAAAGGCAGCTGGATTAATAACCCC
>SJJU01001429.1:0-14378 GCA_012932125.1 Conopomorpha cramerella | reverse complement strand
TAGTTTAATTATTTGAGCAATAGTTAGGAAATAATTACGTGTACTAACTACGTAATTGACACCGTAACAATGTAACGTAAATAAAAAATGGTTACCTATACAGACCTACTATTAACAAACACGCAAATCTCATTCTGTAGGTACTTTAATACACATTTACTCTACCTTACAAACTATACTCCAATAGATTTGAATACAAACATGTTATGTAGTATTAACATAGCTATAGCAGTGATACACAGATTTTGGTTTCGTATTACAACAGTACGGTTGCACGCGTCGACGTCACAGTCGCATCCCTTAGAATAGTGTATTGAGCTGAAAGCGGACTGCGTACAGCCCAATGGCCTGCTGTATATTTTGGCACATTCCCTTACAATAACTACATCGTCGCTGCTTGTAAAATATTGCACCTGAGATATAGTGCGGCACACGGAGTCACTGCTGCATTCCTTCAAGTGTTCCTCGTTTAGATTGTAAGAGAAACAGCCCGTATCGACAGTTGAGGAACACTGGTAGCATTTTAACGCATTCACTAAAGTACACATGCCAATAGTTAATATTGATACTAATAACATGTAATTCGTATACATTTCAAATTGGTACATACAATTGGTACGCACGTGACGTTTTAGGTGAAAACGACATATTTTTTTGTATGTAAACATTTGTAATTGACATTGATTACGTTTGGTTTTAGAAGCATCGCTGCACTAAAAGTCGGCTTTGGATATTATTTTTAAAGTCTTTCAAAACGAGTATCTATTTCGATGTAAATCTGTTATTATGTAATACCATCATCATCAGTATGGAGAAATAAAAAGCTGCATAAAAGTGAAATAGTAGATTATTTTATAAGTAGTATAGGTAGGGAAGTATAGGTTTTAAGTTAACCAATGAAGACTACGGTGTTCTAGTGGAAGTATACTACCAGCTTTGAGTGGTAGATCCTTATAATGTTTGAATAAGCTATATTTCTACTAATATGTATTGCTAACCTGGAATTCTCACTAAGACTCTTGTCGTTCTTCGACGACATAGTTCCTAAGAACCGACCATCACTTGTTTTGTAGTTTGAGACGTTTAACTAGCGATTTTCAATATTCGAATGTGTTCGTGTATAGTGCTGTAATCACATGATTGTGTTATGACAGGCGACGTCCCCAGTCACACCAACAACAGCGAGCAGATCACATACTAAAAATGAGAAGCGCAGTGGCAACACGCTCTACCAGGAGTTTGCTTTCAACGACATGGAGACCAGCATCGTGGAGGGCGAGGAGGCATCCGACATTACAGGTGAAGTATTTGCTACAGTCAATACAAGATTAAATTGACAAGTTATTGCGAAAAATAAACATTGACCAAAGAGAATGTGAGAAGTCACTCCACGAGCAATCGAATTTAGATCGTTTGAGTTCGATTGGGATTATTTTCAATATTGATATCTAGATAACGACCTCATTATTAAGGTCGTTATCCTGCCCTATTGTCCATTATGGAGGTGGGTTGTATGTGCAAATATTATGTTAATTAATTAGTAAAATAACATTTGGATAATGTTTTATTAACAATAGAAATACGCAAATAAGTAAAGTTACTCTTGCTTATTTAAGGAAATGTAACCGGTAGTTTACTTTGTATGCTTTATGCACGCAATAAATGCTAATGTTTTTAAACTTTTTTTTGACAGGAAGTATGGTGCACCCCGCAGAATATGCTTCTTCGGGTGAGTTTATTGTCTTATTGCGTAAATTAGTGCGTAATGCATGTTAGAAACTGCATCCTTCGAAAGATCAAATGGTTCCATAAAGCCAAGAACACCTTCAGTTCAGGAAGTAATTTTTTACTGACCTTAATTACTCCTATTGGCAAAACTCAATGTTATGCGACAGTTAAGTACAAAAATATTTCGTTCAACTCATCTTTCAGATATTAAAAATGTTAATAAATAACACACTGACATATTTTTAAATGTTTGTACCGGGTGTCACAGCACGATTTATAAGTAAAACGCTCAGGCAGAGAGTATAGGTTTGAATTAAAGATGATAACGATGCAACATAAAAAAAGATCTTGTTTTACCTTGAGAATTCTTGCCGACATACTATCGCTGGATAAACGAATAAAAACGCCTGTAAATAATGCAACGAAACCTAAAATATTTTTTTTAGGAGCATCTTTCTCGCCGTCTCTGTTGTAACTTCGTTTACAAACAGATTAATAAAATATATCACGACTGTACTAAAGAAATATTCTAACAAGACTATGTAATCCATTGTCCAAAGAATCGAAACATATGCACCCAAAACAGTTCCATTGAGCACGCCTGGGGTGTGAAAGGTTTCTATTCAGCTGTGGTACTTGCGATATTGGTCAGACTAAACGCAATATAGCGGAGAACGATCATCACTTAAAAAAATTGAGTTTAAATCTATAAATCGCAACACACGAGATCTTGTAGGTAGTCCTGGATTCGTGCCTTGACACCCGGTATAACCGAATAATTTAGTCAGTGCGGGTTTATTAAAAAAAATGATTTAAGAAAACAATAATTCAAGTACAGATGTGGTGCGACAAGTTATACATGCCGTTTGTCTTGTGCAGCAAATGAATACACAACGTAATTATAATTACCTTATGGTATGTTGACAATTATTGTGCAAAACAATTGATACTTAAGACATACACTTTACACTACATCTGTACTATAGTGAAGAATAGTTTTGTCATGTTTGTAATATTGAATTAGTGTATTGTCATAATCGTTGCATTACTAGACTACTTGGTTTCTTGAAATGTGTGTCAACTCGACATCGCATATAGGTTATACCAACTTCAAGAAACCGGGGGAAATAATTATATTTTTAAGTGCATATTGTGATTGTGTGGTTTAGCTATTGTTTACTAATGAATGTATGTTTCAATTTACATGAATTCTAACAAATGTGGTGTGGCCAATGCAGTCAATGATAATTACTTTGGTAAGTGTTATACTAACTAGTTGAATGTATTCATTTATTATCCGTTTGTGTTTATGTTTTAAATGGTTTTTTTTATATAAATATGTACATATGTTGAATCCTAAAATGTTAATCAGGATCCTTTATTCTCAGTGAGTCAGAAATTTAGAAAGAAAGTAGAAGTTTACTGTAAGTTTACTCGGTCTATTTGAGCAGGTGGTGTGAAAAACAATTATCTCTTACACAATCTCGATCAGTTAGTGGTACTTTTTGTTTGAAAAGGTTCTTTTTTGTGTCGGGGCAATTGAAAATAGCCTAAGAGCAGGCTCTGCAGAAAGAGTTCGGTTGAAAATGGTAGCTCCAACTGATTCTGTATACAGTGAGTCGTGTGGAAACAAATAATATATCTACCTACTTACTTACCGACTAATAACTGACATCAATATCGTACTTTTAATTTCGATACTTCGATGTATAAACCAACATAAAAGCACGTCACTAATATTGAAGGACAAAAGACATAGACGAATAGAACGTCTAAATCATGAACACCATACGTATTTAGTCCGTTACTTATCTTCTAATATTTTGGATAATTTCGGATGTGTCAAATTGAGCTCCTTTCAGATATAAAGCTGTAGAGGTTGATCAAACAAAACGGAATACTCCGAATTCTCAACCTTAGGGTTTTGTTACACCATTTTACAACAACAGAAAAACGTAGGAATATCATGTTTTCCATCAGAAAATGTCTATAGATCAACATATATGTACATTTCAGGAATGGGTAAAGAAGTGGAGAATCTCATCAAAGAGAACAATGAGCTCCTAGTCACAAAGAACGCGTTGAACGTTGTGAAAGACGACCTGATCGACAAGGTGGACGAGTTGACTGGCCAGCAGGAGATATTGCGCGAGGAGGTCGGCAACCTGAAGGCTGCTCGTGCCAAGCTGCAGGAGCGCGTCACGCAGCTCGAAGACCAGCTGCGACAGCTGAAGGACGTCGTGAGCAACAACGCCGGCGGCGAGAACGAGGACGAGGCGGACGTGCCGATGGCGCAGCGCAAGCGGTTCACGCGGGTCGAGATGGCGAGAGTACTCATGGAGAGGAACCAGTACAAGGTAAATGTTACAGTCCGACAAGGATGTTTTGGTGCGTGAGTGCTGAATATTCTATATCATTACTCACTTTCTTAATCATCTAAATCTCCTATTGTCATAGTATAGAGTAGTACCATTCAAACAAGACTTCGTTGGCTTAAATTTGGTGCCATACTTTTAAGCCACGCGCCAAAATATCGGACGTGTCTAGTACTAGAGCCGTACGTCGTACTGTTACACCAATTAATGCACTGACTGACATTCAAAGTAGAACATGTGTAAAATAGCAAATATGACTAATTTTAGATATATTTGTCGAGGTAATATATATACTAGACAACCATATTGATATTATACAATCTGTCACATGTATAAATTCGAGGAGTAACCGAATTAATAGTTTGTTGTTTATGGTGCAGGAACGTTTCATGGAGCTCCAGGACGCCGTGCGCATCACGGAGATGATGCGCGCCACTCGGGTCGACTCCACCATCGACAAGAACAAGCAGAGCATCTGGAAGTTATTCAGCAATCTATTCAGGTATGTGTAAAAAAATACAAGTGTTGTTTATATCATAAATTACTAATGTATATAACATTTTACATTTGGTTCGTTATAAAACTTTTGCACAGATTGCTATTCCACATAGTAAACTATGTTTCGTTTATTTATTTTTTTTTAAATCTAATTAGGTATTTTCAGACTACTCATTTATGCATGTTGTTTCCGTGTTTGAGAATTCCACCCAATTTATATTTTTCTATTTATTTACATATGTACATATGTGCCCCGCGATTTCATTCATGTATTTTCAGTGTTTCATACAAACTATAACACCGTCTATTTAGCAACACGTCTGGAATAAAAAGTCCTTTCTCAGGCTCTAAACTATCTGTATACCAAATTTCATTAAAATCGGTTCTGTAGTTTTAGACAGAGTTACTTTCGCATTTATAATATTAGTATAGATTTTTATGTAAGGCTAATGAGCCATACATAAAAATGTTTACGCTCTATATATAAGCTTAGCAAGTGAGTAACGCAGCAGCAGTTTGCAAGTGCTCAATGCGAATGTAATGGTTTTTAAGCGAGTCGACAGCGTGTGTGTCCTCAAATGGGTTGTGACCAGTATATTGCCAAACGCACGTGGAGACAGGATTTATGATTTGCATGTACATTTTATTTATACTACGAATAAATACACTAAGTACAGTCAATATGCTGGTGATTGCGCGAATTTCTGTTAACGTTTAATTTATTTTGATTAATGTATTGTCACAAGTAAATTAAAAAGCTCATTCATGTTTTATTGTTAAATCTTGTATAAGAGATATTAATTTATTATAAAATTAACGATAATACATAGATATGTTATATGTATGGCAATAAAAGTCAGTGTTGCTTGCTATGCGTACTATTGTGTGCATTACGGCCGAATCAGGATGTTATAGTAAATTATCTGAAGGAATATTTCTAAAATAAGAACAGATTAAAACAGAGTAGATATTGTACAACGGGGATTGTTCATTTCTTTACTTCAATGCAACTGAATTGAATTTATAGTCGTATTTCGATATCCAGAGACAGTTGTCAAAGTACGAGTACTGAAATAAAGCTATGCGTAAAGAAACAATCAACGCTCCAATAAACATAGATGGGGCGTGCAATCTGGGAGCCTGCTGTGCATTGTAAATGTTCCTGATCTTTAATTCTAAGGTTACTTGAATTAATATGCTTATTTACATGTACATTCTAGCGAAATGATGCACTATATGCAGCATTGCGACTGTATTGTCGAATTTTTTATGATTTTTAGTTTAGTTATAGTGTGCCACATGTTAATCCTAGTTTGGGACTTCGAACCGGGAATTTGGGTCCGGCTATAAACTGCCTAGCAATAGGCAACATATCCAAGCGTATATAAAGGTAAAGTAGAACATCGTGAGGTAGCCAACATTCCACCAGACCCCCAATTCATAAAAGTGACAATTATTGTTAACTAACGTGACCCTACAGACGTTGTTCTGTCTTAATCTATATATATATAAAACAAAGACGGGTTTGTTACAACACTTATAACTCAAGTACGATTCAACCGATTAGGCAGAAAATTGATGGAGACGTATCTTAGAACCAGGAGAATAACATAGGATGCTTTTTATCCCGTTCCTGTGGGACTTAATGCAGTATAGAGGGTGCTATAGTTTGTATGACATACTGCAAATGAAATTGCGGGGCGTCCACTAGTATTAATATAAAATAAGTACAACCTCCAGGGTGGCTCGTGTCCAGCAGTGAGTGGATGTCACTTTTTTTTTATTTTCTCTACGTACAAACCTTCTCTGGACTTCCACGAATAATTCAGGACCAAAATTAGCCAAATCATTAAAGGCGTTATTGTGTTATAACATTACAACGAAAACTGGCATCGATTTACGTATATAGATTACAGTTATATTTATGTGTCTATTGTGTGATTCTCAATTGATGTTTTTCATCAGTTTCTTCCCGGCCCCGCAATGTATGTAGAAAATGTATAGTGGATAGTCACGATAATTTATTGATGATGGTTTATGAAACAGACAACTGATGTGTGTTTATAATAATAACATCACATCACGTCCACCATCTTGAGATGTCATAGTCACCAATGATAACTAGCTTTGCCTGCCCCGGTGGAATAACAATATGCCTCAGCGAGCGAACCTTACTTACATTTTTAGTAAATTATGTAAAATAGCGTCATTAAATCCCATCTCGGATGACAATACAATTAGAAATGAAGCTGTGCTATACCATCCTGGTGTACCCCTATTCCTATTTAGGTATTTTTCGAATTTGGCCAATTATTTCCTTAGATATTGAGAAATACGCGCCCATCCATATTGCAACTTTAAATAAGTTCAAACTTAAAATTAGTTATTATGGTATGTGTATGTACATATGTATAAGATACACACATATCCCAACTTTATTTGAAAGAAACTACGTACGGCTAAGTTAGTCTTTACAGAATTGTTCAATGCATTAATTGATAAGTGCTCTAGCGAACGCCTTTCAAGCGATTCATAATAGGATGCGCGAAGTGTCTTCAAAATTAATAGTTTTATTTCTTAAAAGCAAATTGTACTACATATAAAAAAAGTACATGTGGTGAAGGGAAAAGGTGCAGAAACTTAGGCAACTCACGCCAAGTTAGAGCTAAATTGTTTGATCGTATATGTTGTACGTGTGTACGTGGTAGATATATTTCTTATTATGTACCTGTAAGTGTCATAGCGTAAAACGTACAACTATCTGTTTTACAACAGATTGATACATTATATGAATATAACCACTGCGAAATTTACTGGCCAATGTTTCTCAGATTTTATTGAATCGCTATACGTATTATATCGAATACCCATGATTATTGTATAGCTATATTTACGAATTAGCCATAGCGAATAATATTCGTGCTGTTTTTGAAATGTATTTTCTGCGACTTGTTTTGAAATGTTACATACATAGTCGAATTCCAGAGATGTCCAGTTGTAAAATTTGATGTTAGCACAATTAATCAATTTTATTTTGTTTTAAATACTACACAGTCCATAATCCCCAGATACTCAGAGACACGTCATGTCCTATGTCACTTAGCCCCAAGTTGGAGTTGAAACGGACTTATTATACTACTATACTAGTGGACTCGACAGACGTTGTCCTGTCTTAACTAATAATATGAATAAGGCCTGTGCCCAGCAGTGGCTGTCATTTTTTTCTTTCATAAGAACCTTCTGCTGTCATTAATAAGCACAACAAAGAAAGAATTAGCGAAATCGGTCCACCCGTTCCGGAGTTATGACATGACAACGAAAAGTGGCATTGATTTTTATATAATAGATTGGCCTTTCGTACCACGGATATCCCCCCAAGTCGTCTTTTACTGTGCGTGCTGGAAGAAATATATCTGATGACCAGACGCCGTATACCTACTGCTAATACTTCCGATTAAAGCACAGCGAATACAGTTATTTTATTTTTGTTAATGCAAGAATCCATGCTATAAGTTTTGATAATTTTTCCATAAATATATTGAAAAATATCGTTATTTAGATATAAGAACCCTGTAATCTATGAATCCTATTAATATTATAAATGTAAATTTGTTACGCATTTACGCAAAAACTACTCGGCGAACCTAATGAAACTTGATACACATATCATTGGAGGTAGGAGTCACATTAGACTATATTTCTAACAAAACGCACTAGAGTTAGTATAGTATAACAGAAACATAACCTCCAAATATCTTGCGCGAGCATTAGTAAAAATTTTGCCTATGTAATTATTAATTTGTTCCTTTGTGTCTTGACGTCGGTCAACAAATACATTGATAAAAAATTAAGGTTCAAACTTCCCATTACATAATTACATTCTAGTTACATTATTTTTGTTGCTGTTTCGTTTACATATTAATTAAGCGCCACTAAATGAGAACTTTCTGTTGAAATACGGGTATTCTTATCTCGTACTACGATAGTGGGGCCACTTACAGCCAATGAGAGCTTGTAATATATTACTTTATCTACAAGATATTTACCGCTGTATTCATAAAATGTAAAACATTATCTATCTAGTTAACGTACTTTCTCCTTTCATACTATGTAAATATACGAAATGTTACTGGCCGACTGTACAGAAAGAGTAAACTTCGTTTTCAAAGTGTTTTTCCAAATCACTCCGTGAATTATTGTGTAGGATGTTATGTTAATATTAGGCCTAAGTGCCTAACTGATGCATTTCATGTTAATAAATACAATCTAGAATTTTCTATTCTACGGTTTTCGGGGTAACAAACCGAGATAGAGGAACGCCGTTGACACCAGTTTGAATTGTTTAGCTCAACTATTAGATGTTTTTGAATGCCTTTCTGTTTATTTTGACATTTTGTACAATTTTATTTCTGTTCGAAAAGACAGAACAGTATCAAGTATCAGTATCTGTAAACAGCGTTGTTCCTAAATCGACAAAATTAGTATGAATTGGCTACAGAACAGCGACGCGTCGCGTAGAATTTCACACATAATTTGCGACGCAGCGACCACGCAACGCACCGTGTGCTCGCGCCCTAAATGTAGCTAACACTGTAGGGTATATCTAAGTTAAAGGGCGTTACTTATAATGGCGGAATAACTTTTTTTATGATATCCTAGTCTGAACTTGTCACTTATATATCGAATACGGAATAACAGTAGATCAGAAATGAACGTATGTATAAGGGACAGCTCGTTTATTAATAAAGGGGTGAGTGTGTAATGAATTTATTTGTAATATTTGTCAGCTCGTCGGAGCGCAGCCCGCGACCTCTGTCGACGCCGCACCTGGGCGCCGTGGCCGTGCCGCAGCCCGCCATGCGCCACTCGCGCACGCAGGCCGACTTCCTGGAGACGCAGCTCAGCGACCATCACCATCTTCGCAGGCACGAGAGGACCGAACAGTTCCGTCAAGTAAGCTTCATCGGAATTACTTGTATGACCTTTTGATGTTACTCCTATAACACCAGCAAGAGATTTATTCACTTCCACTTAATCAGCGATCGATTGTATATTCTGTCACACCGCAGTTTATCCGATGTAGACTATAGTTATAAAACCTCCCTCTATAGTACTGGTGTGACAACAGAAGTTCCCTCTTGAAAGATAATATTGTGATGTGCAGGTCCGCGCACACGTGCGCAAGGAGGACGGCCGCACGCAGGCGTACGGGTGGAGTCTGCCGGGAAAGGGCGGGCAGAAGGAGACCGCAGCGGCCGCTTCACTCTCCTCGGGTGGAGTGCCCGTGCCTGTTCCGGT
Organism: Conopomorpha cramerella; assembly: GCA_012932125.1. Lineage (NCBI taxonomy): Eukaryota > Metazoa > Arthropoda > Insecta > Lepidoptera > Gracillariidae > Conopomorpha > Conopomorpha cramerella. Next base: position 4,479 of record SJJU01001429.1, on the reverse strand, counting down.
ATTCTGCAGGTAATGTACCATGCTACAGTACTTGGAAAATCATTTCAAAGGAAAGGCACTTACAGTTGTCAAGTATCTGTAGCAATAAGATGTTTTCATTCTTTGACGTTAGTTTTTTACAGTAAGATGTTATTACCTAGTTCATAACGGGATACAGGCGTTATGTTTTTTTTATGAAATAAAAAAAGAAAGCTGTACTAAACTTTTTTATTGATACTGATTCTGTTCAAGCCAGTTCATCACTGACTTGTGTATACTGCTTATAAACATTGCCCTGACAGCATATAAATGAATTAATTTCTAGATGTCAGCAACTTATGCCGCGATTTTCTGCTATGATATAAAATGTTTGTAGCCATCTATTTGTCATATTAATAAAATAATAATGTGAAATGCATTCGAGCATTAAATAATGTATCTACCTGCAAGCTGACGCTCACTACGATATTATTACCTATTGATATTACTATTATTTAGAAGACGACATGCTGTAGACATCGTGATGAACCTTGTAGGTAAACTTGTAGTTATTGAGTTTTACTAATGGATTTAACATATTTGCGTTTTCCCGCATTGTCGCCATTGTAAAAGTGGTTCATATTGACGAGCCCACAACGTTTCTAAGGTCCTTTTACAAGCAGTATAAAGACATTTATCAAATATTTTTTTTAAATTTTTCATCGTTATTATTAGTATTTACAAAGCTCGATGAAAGTCATTTATTATTTTAAAAACAAAAGTAAACGTCACTCTAATTGTAACAACATCGTAATGAGCGTCAAATATGTAGGTATTAATCAACACTTGACTGCAATGCAAGTTCCTCCAGTGTAATAGATAATATTTGGTGTGATCAGGCCACTAGTGGAAGCGGAACCGCGAATGTCGCTGCAGTGCGCTGCGGCGGCCAACACGCGCGGCGGCCGCGCGGCCGACGGCAGCTGCGTGGTCGGCGAGAGCGTGTTCTACTACGGGCCCGACGACGAGCCGCTGCCCAACACCCTGTCGCTGGCCGAGGAGATGACGAGCGCGCGCCACTGCTCGCCTGGCCTCGAGGACCTTAACCGCCACCTGGAGTCCACGCGTCGGGCGGAGCACATGCAGAGGAAGCTCTCATCTCTCGTCTGGGTCTGCTCGAGTACACAGACCAAGGGTGTAGTTATGGTGATCGACGCGAATAACCCGGCGGAGGTGTTGTCCGCGTTCCCTGTGGCTGACAAGCTAATACTGTGCGTGGCGTCAGTGCCGGGGGCTACCGCTAGCGACTATAGGGATGTTGGTCGGAATGTACCGAACCTATCGCTCAGCTGTGTGGACTCGCCGGACACCGGGGAGAAATCCGATACATCACCTATAGGAAGTGTGAAATTGGTGCAATCATCAATGCCGACACCGCCGACCAGTCCCCTGAAACAGACAGACTCAAAGAACGTGGAGGATGCCAGTATTGGCAGCCCGCCACTGAGCTCGACGCCCAAACATAGCGAGCCTATGGCGTCCCCGGAGCCGGGCGTGGACGCGTTCGCAGAGGAGCAGGGCGACGGCGGCGTCACCAACAACCTCACCTCCGTGCAGGCCACCATGTGGCTCGGCACCAAGAGCGGGAACCTCTACGTGCACTCCGCCATCGCCAGCTACGGCAGGTGTCTCGACAGGTTAGAACACACCTTCTTTTCATTTCAACTAGCTGACTAGACTGTTACATGGTTCCGAATTTTACATAATTACACTGAAAATCTTTCATTCCCTGAATTGATTGCGGAGTAGGTTTAATAATACTAATATTCAAATAGGACTTTGTACAACTTGGTGGGAAATTTGGATTTATCGAAAACGTTTCTATTATGTATTTGAAATAAAATATTACCGTGAGTACTAAAATTAACTATTCTTCAATCGTCGCATGTCTATAAAAAGCCTTATACGAAAAAACGTATAAGTCGAACCTTTGCGGTACTGCTACAAATGACTATATTACATTTTTTTATTATTGCATATGAAAATAGACATATACGGCACTCTTATTTATTGTTTTTGCTCCTCGTTAGGCTCCAGTCGGCTTTTTTCAAAAGCGCTATTACGGCCGCAATACTTATACGTATGTGTCTAGCAAATTGGAAAAAATCTGGACGTATAATTTAAACATAAGCATTCCGGGCATTTCAGAAAAGGTCACATGCCCCTACACAATACTATTATTTTATTGCGAGAATATAAAATAAGGTACTTAGAGAAATAAGTTTCTTTTTTATTAATTATCTCAAGAAATATGTGACGGAAAATTATAATAAATCTGATGAGGATTAAAAATTAGAGTACGGTATTTTTTAATCTTAGGATTTTTGAAATATCGTCAATTACACACTGTACATTGTTTATACTATTAAACTGGTTTTAGCGCAAAATAAAATAAAGCCAAAAAACATTTGTGCCCCGCGAAATTCGTGAGGTCAACTAGTATTATAATAAACATTGGAATATTATGTCCGCAGTGTGAAACTGAACCAGGCCATATTGTCCATTGTGTGGTGCGCGGGCCGCGTGGTGGTCGCGCTCGCGGACGGCACGGTCGCCATCTTCGCGAGACTAGCCGACGGGAAGTGGAACCTGCGCCAGTACTGGCTACTTACACTCGGAGACCCTAAATGCTCAGGTAAGCTTTGGCACAGAGACTTTCGTAATAGTTGAATAATCTCCCCTGCAATGGATAAATAAGGAACTAGAAGAAATCACGTCAAATATTCAGCACGCGCCAAAAAATTATTGTCGCACCGACATAACGAAAGACATAACCGCTACCCACAAACAGAAGTCATATTTTTTGGGTCGGTGCACGCTGATACATGTCGGTACCTACAACGACCCATAGAGAATGTTCGTAATTTCTATGTTTCGGTACCGGTTACTACTACTATTCTCACCCTAATCTCCACATACTTGTGTAAGTTATCACATACTGATCTGGGATGTACATAGAAGCGTCAGCTGACTTTCTTCCTGCCATTTATATTTATTCAGGTTATTTGACAAGTATGGGTGCTGATGATGATGATGATGATGAGCTAGTAACTTGTAGTTGAAGGCCCATATGACCATATTAAACGGTGTTTGTGATCCTTGTAAGGTTTTTCCACCCCGCTTATTGATTACGGACGTGACAATGTATGTAGTTGTGTAAGAATTTAGTGTGAAAACGTGTGGGTGATGTCCAGTGCGTTGCCTGAGCGCCGTGGGGTGCACAGTGTGGTGCGGGTACCGCAACAAGGTGCACGTGGTGGACCCGGTGTCGCTGGAGCTGCTGCACACGCTCGAGGCCCACCCGCGACACGAGAGCCAGGTGCGGCAGATGGTGTGCGACGGTGACGGCGTCTGGGTCAGTATACGTGTGCCTCTATCACTCAAGTCACCTTAATGTCTCGTTTATACAAACATGATAACAGTAGGACACGTTAGTTAAGCAGAGATCTCTGAGATACGGACGGAGATAACTTTCTTTTCGATAATTGTACAATGATGTTTATTATATTAAGTACTCACTTATAATTATTATATTAAGTACTTTTATTATTAGATATTATTCAGTCGCTTTTCGTAATCGTGTGTCTTATCCGCGCTATTCATATCGTCACAACAATCAAATATATTGTTTAAGTCAGCCTTATAGTATCGTTACCTATTCTATTGAAACATTGAAATCGTACATACAACAACTCTTTTATTTTTGTAACGTATTTTATAACTAAATTTCACCCTCATCATTTCCATCCTGTTTATTTACAATAGCATTCCACTGAAGATTATTTTACTTGTCATATAAAGGTCACAATCAAAATGGACTCGACTCTACGCCTGTACCACGCCCACACTTACAAGCATTTGGGTGACGTAGACATTGAGCCGTATGTGAGCAAGATGCTCGGCACGGGCAAGCTGGGCTTCTCGCTGGTGCGCATCACCGCGCTGCTCATCAGCTCGGGTCGGCTCTGGATCGGCACCAGCAACGGCGTCGTCATCTCCGTGCCGCTGTCCGACGGCTGTTCTAAGGATCAACTGTCCGGCAAGAACACGCAAGGTCAGTCTTGAGCTTTGGTGATGAATTTTTGAATTTTTTTCCGTAACAGTTATGGGTTTTATTTCCGACCGAAATGTAAAGTAAGGCGTGTAATCATCAGGCCTTAGTTCTTTACTGGGCTATATTATTGTATCTCTCTGCTACATTTAAATATTCAGGTTAATAAAAGAGGCTTTTGGTTTATAAAATAAATTATGAAACCTGTTTCACCATTCAGCAACTTGTCTGCAATAATAAAGATAAATGCGCTGTAAGTATACATTATGAGTGTGTTTCGTCGCGGTCAGGCGTCGCGTCGCTAGCGGGCCACGAGTCGGTGTCAGAGAGCTCGATACCGTGGTGCTCAATGGCGCAGGCGCAACTGAGTTTCCACGGTCACCGGGACGCTGTGAAGTTCTTCGTGGCGG
>SJJU01001428.1:0-36833 GCA_012932125.1 Conopomorpha cramerella | reverse complement strand
GCGCGTGCTGCGCACAAAACTGCAATAAGTATGTATTTATTGCTCATTAACTTATTTATTGGTAATTGCGTATTTTATTACGTAGGTACGTACGTAGTTAGCTGTTGCAGATGGCGGCCCTAAGCAGACTCGAGTCAGGCGATTCTACTATTTTCATTACCTACTCATCGCAGTGGTATCTAAATCTGTTTTGCCAAAAAGTTCACATCCCCATCTATAGGGTGGCTCATTCAAATCGGTCAGTATGGGAAAGTCTGAAACTATACATATAAGACATACGAAGATTTGTTCTTAGGAACCATGTCACCGATTTTTATAAAAATAAAAACTGCATTCATACTTTATTTGAAAAAAGAACTGTATTCAGCTCGGGAATCGAACCCGGTTGCTTTGAAACAATAAACTTGCACTGGTCACTTCGAACACCGACTATGATAAATTAAAGTTTGTCAAAACAATGCATTTTATTCATTTTCAACATCATGTTTCATAAAGACATTTACAGCTTAAGACCTACATAATCGATATTTATAAAAAAAGTGAAAAGTGCAAGTTTATTTTTTCAAAGTAACCGGGTCCAATTCCCGAGCTGAATACAGTTCTTGTTTCAAATAAAGTATGAATGCAGTTTTTCTTTTTATGAAAATCGGTGACATGGTTCCTAAGAACAAATCTTCGTATTTCTTATAGTTTCAGACTTTCCCCTACTGACCGATTTGAATGAGACACCCTGTATGTCTAATCTCCACTAACTTAAGAACTGGTAACGTTTAAAAACTATAATAACTACGGTTACAAGGAGTATGCGAAAAGTTTTTAGATACCTACTCATTGTCAATTGAATTGTCACTGGCAAGATATGGAAGTTACCCGAAATATTGTTTTAATTAGAAAACATGTTATCAACATAATCTGGCGGTAAATTGCTCTTAAAGATAGAACTTTCGACGTGATTTTATACATATTATAATCGTCGAAAATCATTTAAAGCGAACAAGTAGGTCTGATTTCAGTGTTCTGGGCAGCATAGTTTGTTCATACCATTAATAGGCCGCTCTCCGCAAGCGTTTTCAAAATGGTTTCCTCAAAAACTGATCGACAAGTCGAGAACACTAGAGATTTTTTGATTCCAAAAATATTTCTTTTCTGCCTCACCGTCGTCATCTGGCAAAATTCTCCTGACGTGACACCGTGAGATTTCTGCATGTTTCCTAAAATTACGAAAAAAAATTTAGGAAGGAAGTTTAAGAGCAAAGGAAGCAAGGCTGCCTATAATTTTAAGATTTCTATGGTACATAAATAAGAGTAATCGGCGGTATTTATCCAAATGGTTTGAAAGATGAATGAATAAATAAATGTATAAGTTTGAGAGTAGGTACTTAACTATGCATGCTTTACAGGAAATAGGTAAGTGTTAGTTAGCTTAGTTATTTTGAATGATTTTAACGTAAAGTTTGAAATTGCCTTTATTTAATTAAGTTATTATGTAACTTGCATAATAATGTGTAGAGGGGTCTTCTGGGAGGGGTACAACGGTAGCCTAACTAATTAATTAATCAACTGAATACTGAATAGTACTTTTCTACCAAAGTATCGGGTTATACGTTCTTCTTTTCAAGCGGGCTATACCTTTCTAGGCTGTTCACCCTGGCTTCAACACAAACAAATTCGATGCGGACAGACCTCAAACCAAAAACACATCACTTGCAATCCTAAAGTGTCGTTTAGAATAAAACGAGACAACAATAGGAAAATCATGCGGAAGTGAAAGAGTAAGAGACAATATAATCTGTCCCTTACTGCGTATCAGGGTATATCTGGATCCAAACTGTGTTTGTAGTAAAAGTGACAGTTTGGATCCAGGAGTACATCATTTTCCATACATTTTGGTGGGAAAGAGACAGAGGGTGGTACGCGGCTTGCAAGTCTAGTTGTGTTTGGTCTGAGAGACAGACTGATTTTACATTTTAAAGACATGTCCAGTTACATTATCTAGTTTTGAAAATCGTAATTGAACGATAAGGAGATTAGATAGATTTATAGAAGAAAGGAGATAGGTACTTTGACTATGCACTTAATAAAATATAAATATACATATATTTGTATGTATGTGCACCGGATTAGGTGGATTTAGGCAAGTGTATAAGTATTTTACTTTAGGCGTCTGTACCTATGGGAAACAGGCGTGACCTATTATGTATAAGTACATGTGTGTAGGTACAATGTAGGTGAGTAACTACATAGAGTACTCTAACAGATAAATCGGTGTTCAATAGGGGAGATGAAGGATGAATGCCAACGTTCTTTGTGTGTTCCGGTTCCGGGGGGGCACCGTTCAAATAGCACTACCGCCGTTGTCGCCTTGGACGGATTTCCGTACACCGACCATGAAAACATTCCGTTTGACGTATGGAAAGTGGTCCAGATGGAACTTCCATCCTCTATGCGATTGTAAATTGAGCGGATATTTTTTCAACAAACTATAAATAGACTAGCTTTCGCCCGCGTGGACTTCGGTTATATTGCGGTATAAAGGAATATTTTTGGCTTCCCTCGGGAACAACAATTTTTCCGGGATAAAAAGTACCCTATTATTTAAACCGGACCTCTAACTTTACGTCTGCAAAATTTCAAAACAATCGGTTCAGTAGTTACGGCGTGATAGCGGAAGAAACAAACTCATTTTCCCATTTATAATATTAGTAAGATCTATCTATCACCAAGCTACCAAAGCTGGATGGGTGGCAGAAAGTACAGTCGGTCAAGAATCTGGTCTAACGACCTAAAAGAGTTAAGAATTTGTTAGTCTAATTTGTCTCTTTGAGCTTATTCTTTCCTAGCCTTTATATTTTGTTATCGTCACATGTTTAAAGTGATTTCATAATTATACCCTTTTCCACGGCCGAAGAGCCCTGATAGTTTATTACATTTCTGCAATATTAATCCTACAAAAACTGCGAAATGTTTGCTGAAATGTATGTCAATATACTTTATTGTGTGAGTGTGAGAATATCATCAAGTGTCAGGGTTCTTTAGCTATGAAAAATGGTATAGTTACCTCAACTATTATTTTTTTCCTGTCCATACTACTTTTCATTGCAGAACATAGGTATTTTTATGTATGATCGCTTTAGCAATGTCCGCGATAATTTAACGGACATACATTTCGAACGGATTAAACTAAATAGGATAAATCTTCTTTCTACATTGTCTGTTGAATAAATAAAAGAAATACACATCACGGCTTTTAAACCCAAAGCGGGGTAGACAGAGGCACTTGCTAAGCAAATGCCCACGGTTCACCAAGCGTATTTAACCATACGTGACAGGCGGTGAGCCCAAAGCCATTATGGATGTTCATACACATGGTTTCATCACGATGTTGTCCTTCACCGTACGAGCGTTATGTGGTGTGTATAGGCTTTGAAAAAGAGTCCCATTGGCACACGTCTAGAAGCCGGACTCGAACCCGCGACCTCCCGATTGCAAGTCAAGACGACCGTGTGTCGGATTGTTTGTTGTTTGGAAAAAGTATGCGTATGTATAGATCTAATATAAAATACGATTCCCAGTGGACCGGGCCAACTTATTTTCCAGTGAATTAAAGTCTATAGCGGGATTTATATTTTGGAGTTCTGGTTCTAAAGCGGGTATAAAGTAGCTGTTGGTAAATAAATAATTATATTGGAGAGCATATGGACGAGAGCGTCTGTAGTCCAGTTGGTCGGATACTTGACTTGTAACCGGGAGGTCGCGGGTTCGAGTCCGGCTACTGGACGTGTACCAATGGGACTCTTTTCAGAGCCTATGTTGCGTACGCAACGCTTGTTCGGTGAAGGACAACATCGTGATGAAACCCGCACACCACAAGGTGTGTGAAACCTATAACGGCGATGGGCTCACCCCCTGTCACCTTGGGTTAAATACGCTTGGTGAACCCAGGGCATTTGCTTATTAAGGAAGTGCCTCTGCCTACCCGGCTTTGGGATTAAAAGGCATGAAGTTTTTTTTATTATGGACAGGACGGATGCAAGTCGGTTAACGAAAGAGAATGTACATGGGTGATGTAATGAGCTAGGTGAGTACAGGTTGTCCCAGAGGGACATAATTACAACAACCAACCAATAACCTGTAAAGCTGTAAAGATGTTTATCTGTATGTGAAATTAAAAAAATAAATAAACAAAAAATCTAATGATGAATGAACACTTTATTGTATTGGTATTATTACTAAAGGTAATACCGTAAAATCGTAGATTGGTGATGGCATGAAGGTGGCATGTAAGTACTCGAAAACGGTCAGTATGAAAATATATTTGAATGTGGATGAAGTAAAAGGGGTATGTCAGGACCTCCTCTCTCTCAGTCTAGCCCTCTGGAAAACAGTTATCATGCCGGCTGTACACACTCAACGAGAGACTCCCGGGCCGGGGGAGGAGTCCTGGGCGAGAAGCTCTCGACGAGAGGGCACCGTGTACACACTCGGGGCGTCACCGTGTACACATTTAGACAGCGGATATCGACTACGATGGACATAGAAACTGCTGCGGCTGTTTGCCTTAGTGCTGTTGTTAGCAACTATAATTATTTACACATACATATATTATAAAATTCTAATTCACGTTCGTTTGACCACATTTTCCAATCGCGAACACGTCTTTACAACACACGTCTTTCAAACACAGTTAGCAGGTAACTAAATGAACGATGTTCGCTCTCGTTTGCCTCGCGAGGGCGGACGAGACCCTTTGACTCGGGCGCAAAATACCGACACGCAGCCGAGGCTGACCGAGACGAGAGGTAGCGCGGCGAGGCGACAGCATCATGTACATACTCGCTCTCGCCCTGTCTCGGGGTGTCTCGGCGAGTGTGTTCAGCCGGCATCAGGACAAAAACGTTAATTTTGGAGTTCTGGTTCTATTCTTAGCGGTAGTATTTTTTTTTATAGTAATTGATACTGAAACTGCGAATGAAATCGCGGGGCGTCCACGAAAAAGGAGCTACTTAAAAAGTAATTAGGATTAAGTTACTTAGCTGGCCTGAAATCGAAGTTCCTTTTTCCTAAAAACGTCCAACTAATATTACCCAAAGATAAACTACAAAAATAGCACTTAAACACACTCCTAAAAAAGGCCTTCATGTGACGTCGTAGTTGAAAAATAAACAAACATCCCAAAAAACGGTACCCCAAGAAGAATTTCTACACAGATTCATTCAAATTAATTTTCATACAAAACATCGCTTTAGATGTGCGTCAGCGCTTGCCCTCATTTGACAAAATGGATGTTGGATAGTCTTGGTATAGAGACCTATATTTACATTGCATCTCATTTGAAAAGCAAATGCATGAAGTGCTTTCTAAAGAAGAAACTCAAGGCATAAATCTCGTTTAGCAACTTTTCCGACTAGTACGTTTGAGAAGTTTATTTAACTTATTTCTGGCTATAATGTTTCATTTTCTTGCATAGGTACTTAATTGAATACAGAGAGAGAGAAATATACCAAACAACGCCATGGATAATGCTTCTGAAAAACTTCTCACACCTCGCGTCCTGGAGTTTGTGATCGCTACGGTTGCCGTAGTTTTTTTGTTGTCATTTTATACACGACGTTTTTAAAAGTACATATGTGCAGGAGCACACGACGCGTTGTGTCGTTGCTGCGTCGAAAAATTGTATGAAATTACTACAGAACTGCGACGCATCGCGTAGAATTTCATACAATCTCTTTGCGACGCAACGACGACGCAATGAGCCGTGTGCTCCTGCCTAAGATCATCTTATTTACCATTTTTCTTCGTTTACGATTTGTAGAAATAAAATAGAGAAGTGTCGTACTAAACTTTTTGTCTAAGCCTAGTCTAGTCTCTGTAAAGTCTAGCAGTCCAATGCCAGTTACTCCGTTTTTAACCGACTTCAAAATTGGAGGAGGTTCTCAATTCATCTGTATTTTTTATGTTTGTTACCTCAGAACTTTCGCCTGGGTTAACCGTTTTTTTTAATTTGAAAGCTGGTGCTTCCTGTTTGGTCCCATATAAAATTGATCCAGATTCGATAACGACATCCATGATAAAACCACATAAGTATATGTCAATTTTTACTGGTTGAAGTCGGTTTTTTTTCTATAAGTTATTATGTAGGTATATAGAGGAAGAGAGTAACCAAGAAATACAGTCGGCCAATAAAAGTATTGATGACACTACCTGTAAATAAAACTTCAATAAGCTAAAGCTTTAATACTGAGCTTTTATAATATAAGAAGGAAAAAACTGTTTTATTTAATGACATTCATAAGACCCTTACGATGGTAGATCATTGTCTTGGCAGTGCCTATCTAATCTACTCTTTTTGTTTTCATAAAAAAATCGCCCGGCTAATAACTTTCATGTTCTTGACCTGCGCTAAAACTGCAACAATGGCGTGATGCTCATTGATAGGGCGCCTACTCTCAGTTGAGGTGAATAGTTTATCAACAATTAAGTTAGTACAATATCAACCGTTCAGTAAAATAATTGCAGCCTTTGAAACAAACAATATAACTCATATATAGTAAGTAGATACTTCTTGAGCATATCAGTTACTACAACAATCTTTGTCTTTTGAATGAAGCGTAGTAAGCTAATCAATGTATCATTAATTAATACATAAATATCGAATAAGTTAGTTGCATAGATTGTGCATTTGACTCGGTTATCTTGTGGGCAGAAGAAAGACCATTAAACAAATAATCTAATATGCAACCTTGATTAGCGTTTGCCGCTTTATTAAAATAATTTATTGTGACCGACTTTACAACCAGGAATTTAAACCATGTGTGTAAATATACCTAATATGATTTATAGAAAGTTGAGGAATGAAATTAAATTCGCCTAAAAATGAAAAATCATTGAATATAGTAGAAAATTTGGATTGGAAGTTGATAGGATTTTCGTGATTGATAATGTCCAGCTGAACTAAAATGATTACCTATATTATAGTGATTCTTTGAACGTCTTTTGGAGAATCAAATTAAGACAAAAGAAGTTTTATTGTTATCACGTCGACATTCGAGAGGTACCCCCTCGAAAGGGTTAAGGAGGAAAATATTGCAAAGTATCAATCAATAGAAATCGGTGTGTAGACCATGCAGATGGCTATAGGCTCACCACATATAGGTAACGTTGGGTCACCCTGAATAAGATGTGAATGTTATCATCGATATCTACACCTCTCTGCCTAACCTTTAAAGTGATAGATGTGACTCATATTATGTAAATACGTAAGAGTACCTACTTACTTACGCATTGGAAATGCGTTTAAATTCTACCTACATTATTATCGTACTTACTTCGGTGTTTCAGTAAACAAAACGGAGCGAGGAGGCGCTCTTTACCAATATTAATGCGTCGATTGGACTACTTATATGACCTAGGATTCTACCTAGAACGCAAGACGGTCGGGACCCGTCTAGTCTATACTGCCTATAAAGGTACCTCGAAGAAATGGGCGTGTCAATGTAAAAATCTTTTACTATGGCGAAAATGCAGGGAAATGGAAAAAAATCAACTTGATGGAAATTCGTAAATTTGTTTCCTCGTGACACGATATTGTGTATGGCGACGAAAAAGCAGAGAGCAAAAGTAGTTCATATAGCTTCTAAGCCCAACAAGATTTCTAAGAGCTTGGGTTCCATTTACACGCAGTATGTAGCATTAATGCCTTTTTGTGATAACAAATTGTATTTACTTAAGAAATTGCATGATGTCTAAAGTCTGTCTAAGAAGAGCGTCTGTGGTCTAGTTGGTCGGATACTTGACATGTAACCGGGAGGTCGCGGGTTCGAGTCCGGATATTGGACGTGTACCAATGGGACTCTTTTTCAGAGCCTATGTACGCAACGCAACGCTCGTACGGTGAAGAACAACATCGTGATGAAACCCACACACTACATGGTCTGTGAACCCTATAACGGCGATGTGCTCACCCCCTGTCACGTTGGATTAAATACGCTTGGTGAACAGTGGGTATTTGCTTACTAAGCAAGTGCCTCTGCCTACCCCGCTTTGGGATTAAAAGGAGTGAAGTGTATTGCATGATGACTTTCTATTACGAGCATGCCTTCTAGTCCTTCTACACTGCTCGCAAAACATTGTTCATTTTATTAGCAAATGGTAAGTTTTTTTTTGCGTAATTGACTACGCGATAGGTAAGCGCTCGTAGCCTCGGGCACTCTCAGGCTACGGCGACTGTAGTTAACACTTTGATGTATACTCAACTAGACACTACTATTTTTTTTTTGTTATGATGTTGGCAGGAGGGATGCGCCCCGAAAGTGTTGAAAGATCAAAATGGGCGGGGCCACCGAATGGATGTAAATGACTCCATCGCAGCTTTGTCGTGATTCAGACATCAAGTCATATTGTAGGTGTCAGTTGTTGTGTTGGTGTCGTTAAGCTTTCGAGGTTAGAGGTCTTCGTACGTACGGCTTGAAAAATCTAACCAGTTGCCGGTAATAAGGTGTCTTTAACACGTCGGCGTGTTAAAGACACAACAAACAGGACCTCTATTGTGAAATTCGTTCGCATTTTACGATTTTAGTTATTTGGCCAAAATTTTAAAGAAAAGAAACATCATTTCATCATTTTTGGCACGGGCTTACGCCAAGTGCATTAAGCTTGCTTGCCTACCTAAAATACATATACATATAAATCTATAGCTCATGGCCTTACCCATAATCTTTTATTATTACTAGCCTACTGGAAATACATACATGCACTTCACGCCTGTCTTCCAGAGGGGTAGGCAGAGACTAAATCATTTTTGAAGGCAGAGACTACATAATATCTCCATTTGTCACGGTCCTGACATACCCCTTTCGCTTCATATGAATGTTTTATTGTTTTTTTTTTTATTGTGTATATGTTTGTTTTATTGTTATTTTTTACTAATTTGTTTTTTTTGGATTGTATCGTATTCTTGTATTGTGTTGTATTGTGTATATTTTGTAAATTCTTATCTACCGCATGGGGCATCCTGTAAGGGTAGATACTGTAATTCATATAAATAAATAAATTCATCTACTTTCATACATGACCTCCGATTTCGAGTACTTTTCACGCCTCCTTCCGCCAGTACATCTACCATACACCTACTGGAAATGACATGAGAAATCCGCTTCCTCCTGTAGACATGTGCGTAGGTAACTACATACCTATAGTTTTTTATTTTAAAAATGTATACCGTGTAAAAATGTATTGTTTTTGTAAACCCTCCTGAAAAAAATCAACCTCTTCATACAAAACATCACAATCAAGAAGATCAACCAATTTTTTTTCGTTTTGGGATTTGGGATCGAAAGCTGCTGAATTGCACTCAGGCTACAGAAACAGGAGACTCCGGCTTCAAAGGGTATTTCCGAATCATTACATAGTATAAAACAAAGTCGCCTCCCGCTTTCTGTCCCCATGTATGTTAATATTTAAAACTAGGTAACGGATAATGATGCGGTTTTCTTTAATAGAGTGTTTCTGGGCTTTATATGTATAATACATGCCAGTGGCGTGCACTGCCTTTTACAACTAGGTAGGCAGTAATCTCCAAGTATTGACACCTATGTATAGGTAACTTGTCTTTACGAAACATAGGTAACCTATCAAGTCACCCACAAAACACAGGACCTTCGTTAGCCTATGTCGTTAGTACAACAAAAAAAGATCGACCAATAACTCTATTATTAGGTCGGGTAGCCAAAATACTAAGGTAGGCAGTGTCTTTTTGCCTATATGATGTACACGCCACTGATACAGCATAGAAACTGTGGTAATAATTTATACTGCGTGTAACCTTTTACCCGCCTGAGCAATAGTCTTAGAAATGCTGTTGGGCTCGTCAATATGAACAACTTTTACTGTGGCAACAATGCGGGGAAACGTAAAAAACATTTCTCATCTCAATACAAAATAGACAATTATTTGCCACGGGAGATGACATTTTGTATGGGGATTACAAACATTTTTTTCATTTTCCCATATTGTCGCCATAGTAAAAGTTGGTCATATTGACGAGCCGAACAGCGTTTCTAAGACTATTGCTCGAGCGTGTAAAAGGTTACACGTAGTATGCATAATGCTTTTACACTCTGTATTGTCAAAACAACGTTTGATAGGTCAGCTAGTTACCTATAATATGCGGTTGGTTCTCATACTTGTCTTAACTAACCAGTAATCTTGTTTACCCCAGCCTGTCCAGAAGAAAGGTGAGTCACGCCCGTCCGCAGACGGGTTAGGTGGTCAATGTATCACTCGTTTTACGGTCTTGTTTTCGGCGCCGCCAACGTTCTCGACGCTTCACTTTTTGTTCATCTCGTAAATTTTCTCGGCGGCTGTTTTGATATCGTGTACACCTTTAATAAAACTAGGTACTGCAGTTTTTTTTTTTTGGAATGGACGTCAAGAACTAAGTCCCAGAATGTCATATTAATTATGAGGTGATATTAAAAACACTAGTATTGTGAGGCAAACAGCTACTTTAAAAAAGACAACAAAATTGGGATGCTTCATTGAGAACGTTTATACATATAAATGGCGAGACTGAAATACCCTTCCGAAGTCCACTGTGTCTGTGGAGTCTACTGAGTCTATTTTAGCAAGTGGTAAGTCAATCATTGAGACGATGATTGGCCATTGCAGAGGGCCTCCCCCAATAATTTCCATGATCATTTGGGGGGAAAATGCCAATAATCGCCACGTTTGGCAGGCGGGTCGACGATGACAGATAGTGCTGCTGCCAGTACTCTGGAGAATTCATTGGATCGCCTTTTACGACAGCCACGACTGGAATGGAAATGTTGGGCTGGGGTGGTGACACATGTATTCTATTTGCCGCCTGCACACGGCTAAGCAAGATATACTAAAAAAATCCATCTCCCTAAATCTAACTAAACTCCCCACAAACTAAATCTGCTGATTGTGCTTTTTGTAAAGAAAGAGGTTCATTTCTTTTCTTCCGGGTCATAGAACTGTTGAAATGGACTGATTTTTTTTGTTATCGCCCGAAGTTCACGAAATTTGCATTATTACAATGGCATTTTATTTAGAATTCCTGACAGAATGTACTTGTTTCTTAAGAACATTTACAATATTCTGGGTAAAGTTTAAATTCGAATCATCAGCATCTTGCACCAGAACTGTTGTGACGCGTTTACCAAAAAGCGAATTACCCGATCAAATTCATATCAGATGCTAAGCTTAAGCCGGAGTCAGACGGGACACTTGTGTTCATTCAAATCTCGCACTCAATCTAAATGAACAATCCTTACATGAATTCTACAAAAACTAAGATGAAAAAAGATTAGTGAAAAGATGGAGGCATCGTCGTTTGGCCTTTATCTTAATAATTTTCTGTCAGACAACCTTTCCCTGTTCTCCAGTTTATATATAAGATATTCCCAAATAATGTGTAGGTGCACTTAACAAGTCTCCCGACTTCATTGGTAGACATTTTGAATCGAATAAGGAGTTTTCTAAAAAACACAATCTGCCAAAGATAGTGGGAAACGAAAGAGATGAAACTACTTTATTCTATGCGTCTTCGTACACGCTCTTTCGTGGGAATTTCTTTTTTAAAGAAAACTTCTCAATATACATATAATGTATCTGAATGAATCACTAATTGTTCTTAAAAAACTGATCAGTCTAATTTTGTCTTTAGTCTTTGTTTCACTTTAGACGGCTAATCTTAAAAAGGAAATACTATAATTATCTCTGCATTGGTGTTTCTATAAATAACAGCCAAAATCGCAAAAAAAACTCTACTGAACATTTTCCCATGCAGACATGCAATTTCCAAAACAATATATCAATAAAAATTCTAACTAATGACAGTCTTTGTATTCAAAACCCGGTAATATTATTTAATTCGTCAATGTTTTAATAAAATTGTTCATGATAATATTATGTTGGTAGTCCGACAATCCTTCAATAAGGTATTGAAAGTATTTATCATAATTTTGATTATCAATTGTCCAAAAAAAGTGAGAATTGTGAACTTGGAGACATCATGTCTCTGCTATAAATGGATGTGAGTTTATGTTACGTTCGATGCAGATGTTGTAGAGGTAAGAGCACTGGTTCAAGTCCAAATCGTGTAGTGCGGTAGGCTGTGAGTGGGCAAACTTGGCGCCGAGCCAGCATCGCTGCAGCAGACGTGTCGCGAGACGCTCTGTGACGGCGAAAGGGGAATTAACCTGTCGCTGATGCAACGCCCGCCAGGTAAAGATACATAAATTACCTACTAAAGTACATGTTATTAGCTGCAATATGCAAATTAAAAACAAAAATGATGTCTCTTTCAAACCCGATGACGCTTTACGTACACATATTTACCTGGAAGTAGTTTCAGAAATTATTAAGTCAGCGTATTCTGAAATATTTTTTTGTGAAACAGGCTGAGTTTTTCAGGTAATCTCGGGATTGTTACAGGATGTGTGTAAACAGATGTAGTTAGTTATATTTTACAATATACATTATTTACAGTGTATGTATTTTACGTAAGGGCTCACACTTTGTCACGTTGGGTTATTTACGCTTGGTGAACCGTGGGCATTAGCTTAGCAAGTGCCTCTGCCTACCCCGATTTGGGATTAAAAGGCGTGAAGTAAGTGTATACATATAAACCTTCCAATAAAATCATTATATTTAATAGAAAAAAACCGCATCAAAATCCGTTGAGTCGTTTGAAACGTAGATAGGGACATACTATTATTGTTTTAAACTATGTATTGATTTTACTCTGACAGCAAAATATTAATTGTTAACTAAAGCTTATTTCACCAAATACGTATAACCAGGATAAATCTTGTTCATATACCTACACTAATACTAGGTAGGTATCGACCTATTAAAAAAGTCCATTATTATGTAAATAATATCATTACAATTGTTATCCTTTTAACCTTCGTAATTAACTAAATAAATATCTAGCTAGTTTTTCGTTTGATAAATCCAACGGCGTAAATCAGCGCTACTTTTTCGTTATCCAAACCTTTTGTACCTAAATGTTTATTATTATTTAGTTTAATGTTCTTAATAGTAGTAGGTACTTATCTCCATTCATATTTACAATATTTCAGAAACAAACAATGCTGTGCAATTTTAGACTAACGACAAACATAAAAAATGTCTGGCCCTTTCTTTCACACTGTACCAGTGCACTCCTGAAGGATTAGAGACCATCAAATTGATCATCTCTTATTTAAATTGAGGCCTATACATATACAATTAAACCTGGCAATCTCCACTTCGGCAAATTTTCAAAGAAAAACTAGAAACATTTAAGTTTATTTTACATATGCTGGATTTTGACGCATTTGGCGTGAACTCTTTTTTTTTCCTTTATTTCCTATGGGACATTGCCATTATTGTAATCCGACATCTATTCAGTAGGTAAATTATAGCTGAAAATTAAGAAAATGGCATTCACTGTTTATTTTTGCCGAAAAATGAAAATTGCCGGCTTTGCTCTTACATGTCTCAATTTACTTCCTTAAAAATTCCGTTTGTTTTTTAATAATAAAACCATACAACTAATACAAGAGGGTGATTGTTTTCGGCTGGGGTATTGACACCTGTTGAAATTCACTGAGTAGGGTCTTCGGATACAGGTGACTTCGGCTTAGCAGCAGCAAAGATTTCTTTCCGGCCTCGCCGCCTACAAGGGGGCGTTATCGCCCACCTTAGGAAATACGGATCTAAAGGATGAAGTTATAAAGTAACTTGGTGAAGTCTAGATTTTACTTTTAACTGGCGATCAGAGTTATCTAGTTAGAATTGAAATGTCGACTGGCGTATGATTGCGAAGAATCGTAGAAGTTTCACAGGATGCAATAAAGTAACTAATGATTGCACTATTTTTAGGTTATAAAGTCTTCATGTCATGGTTGGGTATTGTATTTATGTATGTAGTATTTAACTCAAATTGACAGGAGATGAGACATTTTCTAGGAGTAGCCGTTATAGGGTTCATACACATATTGTAGTATGGTTGGGTTATAATAATAATGTTTATTTTTACAATTCAAATTTAAATTATTTAAATGCATTCCACAATGTTAGGTTCTTAAGATAAAGCATGTGTTTGTGGTTGGTTTAAGTTAACTAAGCTTACAAACAAAAAATAATCATATAAATCGGTTCACCATTGAGGTATCAAACATAAAAAATACCTGCGAATCGAACTGAGAACCTCCTCCTTTTTGAGGTCGGTTAAAAATAATAGTACCTACTTTTCAATCAGTAGTCCTCAATGGTTGTGCTTCATAGGCTCAGAATTTCAATAGCGCTGTTCTTAGTTCATAGACATGAGAAACTATATTGCTTAATCAGTGTACGCTCATAATAGTAAAAAAACGTGAATATTTCGGAAACCAACACCCAACAAAAAAAAAATAGTTATTATATTATTATTATATATTTCAATATTATATATTTATTTTTCTGTCTCTCGCATGTAAAAGCATGTTGGGAGGGATGAGTCCATTAACCCCAACGTTATTGTGGTCTAGGCCTTTCGTCATTAAAAACAGGTGTATAAAAGAATGATACTGGTTTCCATAATGCGGCTTAAAACGGTGATGTAATGAATAATCCAGGTTGAAAATTATTATTACAATTTGTCGTTTCGCGATGGATTAACACTTTTCCGGACAGTGAACGCCGACACCAGTTATGACAAATTCCATTGTGCCTATTTACTTACTGTTCGTTAATGTGCTGAATTCACTAGGTGATACCTACTTACCAATTTTAGCAAAAAGCTTTCGTTTACAAATCTACAATGTGTAAAAGGACCCCGAGCAATGGTCTTAGAAAAGTTGTTGGGTTCGTCAATATGGCAAGGCAACATGCGGGGAAATGAAATAAAAAAACTTTCATCTCCATACAAAATGTCATCTCCCGAGGCAGTATTTTTTTTTTGGTTCCCCGCATTGTTGCCATAATGTTGTTAATATTGACGAACCCAACAACGTTTCTGAGACTATTGCTCGGGGTCTTTTTACGCTCGTTTAAGCCGTCAGTGGATTGTTTTTAATTTTTGTAAGTTAAAACAGCATTTATAGTGAAATTTATCAATCACGTAATACTGCCAAATCGAATTCGCCACTTAACTAAACAATAACAAAACTAAATTGAGGCCCGGCCGCCATACGCTCTCATTAGAGTAAATATTGTGGCAATCGGTCAACATTGCGAGGCGTAGTAATTCTGATAAGGCGGTGTGTGAATCTGTTGGAAAACGGAAAATCTTGGGTCACCACTGAAGTGTTTCCAACATAAACAGATCCAGGAACGTTGATCTGTTACATTATAGATATATTTATAGACGTGTGGTCCATGAATGTTGTCGCGATGTGCGGGCACATCTGTCTGAGACGTTTATAACAGGCGGGCAGTCGCGCGGCGCGCCACTGTTCCGCGAGAAGCCAATACTGTCACACCTTGTTCCTCAACATTATCTCACTAACAAGAAAATTATGAAAACCGTTTTCTTGTTGCTCGCGATGTGCGCCTTCATGGCTGCCGCGTACGTGCCCCGCGATAGGGTGAGTGATCAATTATAATAATTATCATTTGCGATTGCGACGCAAACATCAACGTGAACTTGAGTGGCGGTTTGTTATTTACTTATTATGAAATGTGCAATAACCTTTTCAAGATTGTTTTTCAGTACTAACAGTGATCCAGTAAGTTAATAATAATGTTAATAGCATATAAATATTAATAAGTCATTCTATACCACATACATTGTGATTCCCTTTAAAAAATATCCGTTACATTTTTGGCGCCAAACCCAACGCTAGCGTCATGCACGGTTGTGGGGTAGTTTGAGAACAAACGCGGTTTTCAGTCTTAAAATGTTTATGGTGTCATGAAAATCTTCTAGTTTCGAGTGATTTATTATCGTTATTTTCAACCAACAAAATTCAACAATATTATGCACGATAAATACTTAGGTATAAATAACGCCGATGACGCAGCAGTTCAATAACTCTCCGTCTATCTACCTTCACGTACATGGCTAAAAAAATAATGAGAAAATTTATTTTCTCTTAAAAAAATCAACTGATAAGTAATAGATATATACCAATCGGTGTGTAATTTACAAGTTCATACGCCCCCCTGTGATTGGGTAACTGCCGGTCAAAGTAAATTTTCATTTAGTAATTTGCCACAGATTTGGTCTCCGTATTTGCTTTAGCAAGGGCCTCTGACTACCCCGCTTTGGAATTAAAAGGCGTGAAGTGTATTTTTTTAATTTTTTTAATGAAACGCGTACAGACATTATAACTCAATATTGTTCACCAGGTATATAGGCGCGAATATAATCAAAGACAAGTGTATTTTTTGTTGATTCCCGTTGGATTTTCCAGCTGTTTAGCTTCTTCTCTTTATGTGCGTAAATCTTGAGTGTTTGATATGGTGTAGGTACCTTCGATATGGCATTTCCTTCTCCAATTTTATCATACGTATGTGTATTATTATGCTTCCTTAAGTAGGTAAATATTAAGTTCTTTTAGCTAAGGGGAGTGGATCTTATCGCATTTACCTGGAGTAAATTGTGTTATCATCAGTACTGATTTCGTTTGGCATTTCTGTTCTCAATTCTAGTTACACTTGGTAGTTTCCACGTTATTACGTCAATTTGTTTTTTTTTTCACATTGCGTGGGTAAACATTGATAACTTTGGGATGGTGCAAAAGGCTATCGCAAGCTAGTATTGTGCTAGGCATACACAATACACATTTAGTGATTAGGTTACAGAGAAATTTTATGTTTAAGTATGTAGTCGCAAATAAAAAAAATAATGTCTGGGGGCAAAGGCGCGCAGACAAGGTCAACGGACATCAAAACAAAGGTAAAATTGTGACAAAATGATTTATCCATTATAGTATCTTTCAGGTTTGGTGGTCTAATTAACGGTCAGTTAAGATGTTATATCTCATGGACACCCAAGACTTCCTACAATAGTGACGTTGTCCAACAAAAGCATTCTTAGTTCTTTCTCTTGTGCATACCCATCTATATTAATTTATACGTTACGCACTTTATTCTTTTGAATGGGAAGTTTGTTCAATTACTACTGTAGGTACATACGGTCAGCCAAGAAAGTAGTCTTATCAGTTTTGATGACACTTCCTGTGTCACTAGAACATCAATAAGATAGAGTTGTTTTATTGTGACAATTAAAAAAATAACCATTAAGGGTATTGAATTTCAAATTGATTTCAACCCTAAGGTGGTAGACCTAATTCGTACGAATCTTTGGATCTTAACGTTTCTAAGACAATTGCTCGGGGTCCTTTTACACTCTGTAAACAGGTGATGTACGAGAATAATTTGGTGTGATTTGTAAATTTTCTGAACAAAGCCTTTTACACTCCCTACTACTTATCTATTTTTGAAGATGAACAGGTAATCAAATGGAATTTGCAAAAATGGAATATGCATAGGTGTTCAGAGAAAATTAGGCACGAACCAATCGTATAATAAACCCTTTTGCCTAACAACCGTAAGTCTGAGCCGTGAGTCTTTGGTAAGCCTTCTTCATTTTCAGCATCCGTATGCCATGATGAAATTCTTTAACAGGCTTAAGGTAGTAGCTACAGAAATAAAATAAAATAAATACACTTCACGCCTTTTAATCCCAAAGCGGGGTAGGCAGAGGCACCTGCTAAAGCAAATGCCCACGGTTCACCAAGCGTATTAGCGTACAGAAATGGTAATAAGACAATGTCTAGCACAATGTTAGACAGCAGAAACTTATTTTCCAAGGTAAGGCATAATATTCATTCTTAATCTTAAGTGGCGCATGTGACGCAGTTAGATCTGATTTACATTACTTACCTATCATTTATTTTCGTCGGTTCCTGTAATAATTAACGCGTCAATTATCAGGTTAACCTTGACTTCTAGATAAATAAACTAGTCGCGAATTTTGTTCCGATATAAATATAGATTATTCAAATTTCGCATATCTGGAGGAAGTGCCCCCGCCAATTCTAGCAAGCAAGTCGAAACATCCTTTTCTCGAAACGATTGAGACCATTTTCGACGCCTACGTATTTTTTTGCGGTAGAGTCAGTTTTATTTTTGTTGATAAAATATTAGCAGAATTATTTAATCACACCGATATCTAGTATATAATACAGAAAACTCAAAGACCTGACTGTTTAATTCATCACTGACTCATCGACGCCCAGCCCAAACTCTTGACCCTAGAAGGTGTGAAAAGTAATTTATTGGGCGTTGGATTCGCCCATTGTTACTAATAGGCAATGGAGAGGCGTGCTAGAAGGGCTTATAGGTGACGACAAGCTGTTTGATACTCGGCTTCGAAGCGTCGAGCATCACCGAAAGGTTGCGCCTATCTGTCTGTCTTCTATCGAGTGCATTTTGGATAGTGTGCTACGGAGTTGCATATCCTAATACCCTCAACGTCCTTTTACAATAGGACAACTAGATGAAGGGCAAAACGTCATCCATACCAGGTGTACGTTCCATGTATGCAAACCAAACGGTTTGCGTCTACTTTCATAGTGCGAACTGCCAGAATGGTGGAATGACTTGCCGGGGTCTTTGTTTCTTGCGCAAGTTGCAGGGTTCCTTATGTAATCCAGTGATCTGGTACCTAATGAACAAGTATGCTTCGTCATAGACCACCTCTGTATTTGACAACAGGCAGGATGGTGGTCAAACGCTTGATCATCATCAGCCCATACTTGTCCACTGCTTGGCCTCTCCAATTGCACGCCACTGTGATCTGTTTTCGGCTTCTCGCATCCAGTTTCTGCCAGCCATCTTGCGTATATCATTGATAGTGCATTAAAAAAAATGCCAAAACCACTAAAAGTAGTACGTTTATTTACGTACCAGCGTTAAACGGTGTAGGGGACTAGAAAGGATTTCCCATTTTTGATCATTCCAAAGTGTGTATGAAATTCTGAAATCACACTGTTGACATTGCGGGACGTCCCTAACGCACGGTAAATTTGATATTTTAGGCACCAATTTATTTCGTCAATCACTTAGAGGTTCCGTTCAAATACAAACCGCGGGAAAGTAATTTTGTAATGTACTTGCACAAAGTGAAATATGTAGGTACGTGTATAAGTAGTGTAGGTATGTACATTGAATAATGACATTCAAGAGGAAGTATTTATATACGAAAATGATGCATCGTTTAACCCGATTGCCCTTAAGGAAAAAAATCTACAAACCGTCCAAGGGCCTAGCATAATTGTTTGTCGTTTGAGGTAGGTCATGCATGACGCAACCAAAATGGAATCTTACAAAATGATTTAGATAACTTCTGATATTTAACTCTTATCTGCTCAACGAATATTAGCAATCTAATCCGTTTTGTTATTTTTTTTATAACTATGAACAAGGGTTTGACCACCATCCTGCCTGATGTTAAGCAGCGATGTGGTCTACGATAGAGCACACTTGTTCATTAGGTACTTATTCACCTGCGACTTGAAGACCTTCAGAAGTTCAGACTGTACCGCTAAAATACGTTGACATAAAAAATAACGGCTTTTATCTCCAAAGTGGGGCAGTTATTGCGGCGATGGGCTCACCCCCTGTCACGTTGGGTTAAATACGCATGGTGGACCGTGGGCATTTGCTTATTACGCAAGTGCCTCTGCCTACCCCGCTTTGGGATTTAAAGGCGTGAAGTGTGTTTATTTTTTAAGAAAATTATGGATTAGTCAGGACTCTTCCCAGGTATTGTAGGTACCAGGAGACCTACGTGAGACTAAGAACTGACCCACACGTCTGATTTTTCAGACATGACAAATATGTCTGAAATGTGAGAGAAGCGTAATGGGGTATAATAATAAAATAATACTTAATTTGCTCTACTTACCTTTCTGAGAAAGTAGTACGGTATGAGGTACTAAGGTATGAATATCTACTATATAAAAATAAGTCTGGTTTTCTTAACTGACGCTATAACTCCAGAACGCACGAACCGATTTCAACGGTTTTGCATTCGTTGGAAAGGTCTCAGGCTCCGTAACGTTTATAGCAAAGAAAATTTAAGAAAAATTTCAACAGAAAAGCGGGAAAACGAAACGAAGCCATCTGGTGGCGAAACGGAGTTCGCCGTGTTTGCTAGTTTTTATATAGAATTTTACCGCATTCTTGAGTATTTAAATATGTCTAGAACTTTTATCTTCCTTGAAATCTGAGTTGGAGACCCATCCCTTGACCTGGATACCTTAAACGTGGAGACTTTATGGTCCGCACAAAAAGAGTCCTTGTGGCACTATTGTGAATAAGGCCAATAATTCACAAAAGAAAACTCGTAAATACGAGAAAATTGGATGTTTGTAATTTCACGTGTCCCAGAAGCTACATCAATAGCGTCGAAATCATATTTGGAAGTTGAAATAACACTACGTCGTTCAACGACCTGTTATTCCTGCCAAAATTCCTTGGTCCAGTTTCATATAGGATACTGTTACCTCATCAGCTCTACGATGGTATACGGGCACGCGTATACTGTTATTACCTAACAAAGTGAACGTACGTAGATACGGTCTAGAGTAGGTATCTAGACTACCTATCTGACTCACTATGACTGTAGGTAATAATATCATGAGAAGATATCGGAAAGTGAAGTCTTCCTGTTTATTGAGTTTCGTTTTGGATACGTAACATTTATGTAGTAGGTATCTGTGCCGCGCGGTATCCCCGACCATTGATTACGTTCCCGTGGGAATGTCGGGTACAAATGTAACCTGATAGAAACAGCAGTTGGTATAATGTAACATTCTAATAGTCAAATAACCATACGACGAACTTAATTTATTCAAAATACACTTAATTGTCCCGTTGCAATATTAGTTTAGATGTATTAAAAGATATGAAAAAATCACCAGACGTGTGTCAACAATTCTTATCTATACTTTTTTTGTCACAGTTCGAGACCTTCACTAATGTTTACTTTCAGCAAATTAAATTATTTGTACAGACAAAAAGTGCGTATGGATATCATACGCACTTTATTTACATACCTACAAATTACATTTATTAAACACGTTAAAAGAGGGGATATACCTTACTTATTCGAATACCAGTCCTCTCCCTCCGCGTCCTTCAGTGCGGCTGCGTCATGGGACGCAGCCTGACCGCTTGTCTGCGGGCTCAAAATCGAGCCCGGGACAGCGGTCCATCTCGGGCTGGCCAGGTTGCAACATACCGGCCTAGTGGGTTCCTCTTAGCTTCGCCGGGTACCCCTACCCGGGTACATAAGCCCCATCGCCACGACAAGGCGGGAACCCATAGAGCAGGATCACGTCTAACTCCTAGACCTACGTCCAAATCCGGGAAGTGAAAAGATGCAAATGGCGTTCTTTATTTCTTATTTTCAAAATTAATTTTTCGCTGCAATTATTGTGTTAATGTGGTGGATTTAGTGTAATAATGTGCTGGTGATGAAAAATAATGTAGTGAGAGTGAGAAGTAAAGGAGAGGACTCCCATTTGATCAATTTGTTATTCCCGTATAAAGTTCCACGCAGCATTGAAATGTGATGGTCCACCCTCACATTTTAATGTGTTTTTGACACGACTTTGACTATTGACTATAACTTGAACACGAAGAGAACTACATTGTTTGTGGCAGAATTGTCGGCTTTAAAGCTGAATATAAGAGCCAAGAAAGGAAAAAAAAACAAAAAAGACGGGGTATCCCCGCATGTCATAGACAGTGCCGCCAGCAGTCGCTACACAATACCATTCAAAGAAGGGGATTCCCCGAATTCATCACAGAAAAAGTAATAAAAAATTCCGGGCAAGTCGATTGATGAAAGAGATTTATATGGGTGATGTGATGGACGGGTGAGTACAGGTCGCCCCAGAAGGACATATGTTAACCAGATTGGTGATGTCCTGGCCGAAGGTGGCGTGAAAAGTACTCTAAACCGGAGGTCATGTATGAAAAGATGTATGAATGTAAGTAGATGAAGCGAAAGGGGTATGTCAGGATCGTGACAAATGGAGACCTGTAGTCTCTGCCTACCCCTCTGGGAGACAGGCGTGAAAATCTGGGGTGCGAAATAGGCTAGACGCGTCTTCCTATCCTTACTATGCCAAAACAAACATTTGCCGGAGCAGGATATCTCGAACATGTTTTTGCAAATCAAATTGACAATATGTACCCTACATCGAACAAAATAACATTGTAGGATGGAATTCGTGAATGGTTGGAGCATTCCCCACCACGCTCATTGATGCGCCTACGCCGGATACGCTCAAGACCGCAACACGTCACCGCTTGGACTCAATGTACTACTACGATGTTTGTCAATGATACATGCGATCATATTTCAAGTAAATGCGGTTATTGCGTCTCGAGTAGTACTTTGGTTTGTTAACGGTGTTACATGATAAGCAAAAACATACGGTTGGTCTCGTTTAACCCTTTCAGCGGCACAAACCGCCTATCGACGACGTGATAACAATACGACTTCTATTGTCTTAAATTGTGTCCACGACAGTGTTACATGTCGATAATGTTTTTTTAGCGTTTAGAATGGCCTGGACAAAGTCCTTAAGCTTATGTGACCCGAGATGTTAATCAGTTATATAGTTAGTCTGGTTCTCGATAGAATTTCGGGATAAACTGATAAACAACAAACAATTTATGAAAATATCGAAATGTATCCAGTGAATTTTGAGTTTATTCGTAACAAACATACCTACTTAACAAAAAAGCGATTTTGTTTTTATACTCCCCTACTAGTGGACGCCCCGAGATATCATTCGCGTAGTTTAGTAAGTAGTACCTGCATCCCAAATTTCAAGCGTCTAACTTGAGCGGTTTCGATTTTTCATACAAAAGTATTTTACCGTTAATTTCCGTTCCCGTGAGAATTTCTGGAATTCCTTCTTAGTGTTCCTTTCTTAGTGCCCCCTTACAGTACCTAAGCTACGTCCGTTTCAAATTTCAAGTGCCTAAGTTTTGCCATTTGGGCTGTGCGTTGATCTGTCAGTCAGTCAATCAGCTTTTCCTTTTATATATTTAGACTAGTGGACGCCCCGCGATTTCATTCGC
Source organism: Conopomorpha cramerella (assembly GCA_012932125.1). Classification (NCBI taxonomy): domain Eukaryota; kingdom Metazoa; phylum Arthropoda; class Insecta; order Lepidoptera; family Gracillariidae; genus Conopomorpha; species Conopomorpha cramerella. Next base: position 13,736 of record SJJU01001428.1, on the reverse strand, counting down.
GTAGTTTAGTGATACCTGCATCCCAAATTTCAAGCGTGTAACTTCAGCGGTTTAGATTTTCCATACAAAAGTTTTTTCCCGCTAACTCCCGTTTCCATGGGAATTTTCCCTTAGCCTGTTGCACTTAAGCTCTAATTGTACTAAGGTACCTGCATGCCAAATCTCAAGCGTCTTACTTGAGCGGTTTAGATTTTTCATACAAACGTTTCATCCCGTTAATTTCCGTTCCCGTGGGAATTTCGAGAATTCCTTCCTTAGTGCACCCCTACGGTACCTAAGTTACGTCTGTTCTAAATTTCAAGTCCTTACGTTTTGCCGTTTGGGCTGTGCGTTGATATGTCAGTCAGTCAGTCAGTCTCAGCTTTTCCTTTTATATAGATATGTATTGATGATTTATCCATACCTATATCAAATATTTTTGCATCTGGTAGGCCTAAACTACCTGTCTCAGGACTTCAAAGTTTATTCTTCGACATTCATACATATAAGTCAGTAATCATTCGACGGATATTACGTGAGGTGGGTCAACGTGCGAGAAAATTTTACCACAAACTAGTAGAAACTAGAGTTAGTTACCCTCCGAAGACCTTAGATAACTACATCATGGTAGTAACTCACGGTTTGTTATCTTTGTAGGTACCTAGGCTTCACGCTTGTCCTCCAGAGTGGTAGGCAGAGACTGCAGATCTTTATTTGTCATCATCCTGTCATAGCTACTTAGCATCATCCACAATCTTAAAGCTTTTTTTTTATCTTTTCGAGTTTGAATCCTCCACCACTTTCCGACAGGACATCCCAAACCTGGGCGAGGTATGTCCTTATGGGGCGGCCTATAATCACCTAAGTAGGTACTTAGGTACCAATAAACAAAAAAAAAATCTGAGTTTGACCTGTAGTACTCGCCCGTCCCGATTTTTTTAAATACCCCTAGTTTCATCAGGCATCAGGTTCAAATTCAAATTAAAAGTCAAAACTTTATTGCAACTTTATCTTCTTTTCGACAAATCGAATGAAAATGAAAACATCATCAAAATCGGCTCATAAACGACGAACAAAAAAACAAAGAAAAACATAGGTATATACGGACGAATTGAGAAACACTAGTTTTTGAAGTCGCTTAAAAATAGGTAAGTAATCTATAAATCTCGCAGCGCCCATATTTTACCAATCATATTTAGTTATCTATCAACTCACGGCTGTGGCACACTAATGAGCTGATAATGAATTATGAATGAAAGACTAGTCATTCATTGCTGTCATCCTATCACCTAAATAGATATTACCCAAAAAGTATCCGTATCACCATTTTAGGCCGCGTACCGATGTGATTCAGTGAAAGATTTTCGCGGATCATTTTTTCCATGAACAGTCATGGAACGAAATTGATGATTTTTTTTTGTTCAAAGAGCAGGATCCAATGTATTATAAAAGCTGCTCAGCCGCAGTACCTACCTAATTTAGACATTAATTCGTATTCGCAGCTGTTCCCCAATTTTCAAAAGACCAAAGAATAAAAAGAAAAGTACACTCACGACTTTTTACATCTCAAAGGGGGCTACGTAGAAGTAAGCAAGCTCACACAGTTCTCATACCGTGTTTATCCCAACGTGAGGGGGGATGGAGGGCTGATAGGCCGATTAAACTCAGTAGATCTTTTCTGAAGGAAAATCGATACTTTTTTGTCCTAAAAAGGAACTTACAAAGGAAAAAATGAGAATGTGGTGCCTTATAGTTTGAAGATTTCAGCACAACGTTTTCCTTCAGCGTATTAAATTGCTTTCTTTTTAATTTTCAGCGTGCGTTACCGGACAGCGCAGCGACATCCAATCTCCAGAACACCGTGAACGATGGCACAGCTTCGGCTGCTGTCGTCAATTCTTCGTCTACGGAAGCCAGTCCCCACGAGAAGGTCTCCGGTGGGAACAGCACAGCAATCGTCGGCAGTTCCACCACCACCACCACCACTACCACGACCACACCAAGCACCACTACGAAGAAGCCCATCATCTGCGCCCCGAGGACCCCGTGCGGCTGGGGCATCTACTTGTCACCGAGCGATCTGGACGAATCTACCTTCAAAAACACATAGTAAGTTTAGTAATGTTTCTAGTCTGGAGGCCGGAGTACTTAGAGATGTATGGTTGTGGAGAGGCGAAAGAAATTTGGCAGGATCGTAACAAGTGTATCTATACCCAACTAAACAACTCTGCCTACTCCTCAGGGAAACGGACGTGGTATGTAATAATTCATCCTGACTGAACATTGACGATTTGAGATGAAGGTGTGGTGTGTTGAATCACAGTAAATTGAAATAAATAAAACGGAGCATGTGACAACAGAAACCAATAATCAATTAAATAAAAACGTGACCAATATATCAGATACAACAAATTTGTTGATTATATTGGTCACATGCAAAAGCAGCTAATAAATCGGAATTTATTCATTATTACATTAAGTACTTTTTGAAAAGTTGTAATTTATGCCGTATGTTACAATTTACATAGTGTCTATAGAAATTAACGGCACAAGAAATATAAAATAACAAAAAAATACTTGAATTAAAAAAATATATCGTTTGGCACACGCATCCAATAGGACGTAATCAAACCTACAACATCGCTAATATAAGTCGAACAACTATTACATTACCCACATACCTGTACATACTGTAACTATATTACTAAACTGCAATGGCTATCTCCTAACTAATAAAATTATCATGTCGGCCGGCATACTGACTTCCACTGATGGACACAGAGCCTCCCTCACGCAAGGCGCGCCACGATGACCAGTCAGCTGTCGCATCTCTTCTTTCGCTAATGTACCTGTAGTCTGTTCACTAATTCGATGAACTTTTTAATTCGTTCATTTCATTCTGTTATGAAACTACATCTCTGTCGTTGAAAAAGTGTCGTTGTGCGCGTCTGTGGCCCAGTTGGTCGGATACTTGACTTGCAACCGGGAGGTCCCGGGTTCGAGTCCGGCTACTGGACGTGTACCAATGGGACTCTTTTTCAGAGCCTATGTACGCAACGCAACGCTCGTACGGTGAAGGACAACAACGTGATGAAACCTGCACACCACAAGGTGTGTGAACCCTATAACGGCGATGGGCTCACCCTCTGTCACGTTGGGTTAAATACGCTCGGTGAACCGTGGTATTTGCTTTAGCAAGTGCCTCTGCCTACCCCTCTTTGGGATTAAAGGCGTGAAGTGTATTTTTTTTTAATTATAATTGGCAACATGTGTGTATTGTATCTCTCCATGACAAAGCCTTTTTTTCAACAGATATTAGCTTTTAACGTTTCCAAGTGTTCTTTCAATGTTCTTAACAATGTTACTATTTGTTTTGTTTTTTTATGTCGACCCGCCGATGATACAATACTACTTTTCCTTAATTTCCAGTTGCGAGTGCAGCCCCGAGATGGAGTGCATGGTGGATGAGGAGGACCTTCTGACCCAATCTTACGTGTTCAGATGCAAGGTGCCCCCACCAGAGCTTGTCGAAGCCACCAACAGCACCACCAGCGCCACTACCACTGCGGCTTCCGGCTAAATTGGTGTTCCACTCACCATGATGTCGTTGCAGAACTACTGCACCAAGTATTACCACATCCGAGGAGCGGATTAGTTTTCTATAAGGATTTCATTGATTTTTTTTGTGTCTTAACAATTTTTGCGAACATTTGTGACCTTCCTCGGTGTGGGAGGAAAATGTATTGCTTTTGACAAATGTATTTTTTGTGTGTTAAATTTAGGATTTTGTATGTAGGACGGCAGGACTGAAAAAAAAAGAACAGTATAAATAATAGCCTTTTTTAGTATTGGAAAATATTTTCCGGTACGAAACTTTCATGCGCGTGTGGTAACTATTTTGATATTGCCAAACACCTATAATAAATAAAATACAAACATTTAACTTCATCAAACGATAACATAAGTATCTATAAAGCAATAGGTACCCTTTCATCCACATCGATTCATATAGTTATTTTCCGCGGAAAAACAAACACACATTTGTGTCCTGCTGCTCCTACTACTTATTTGTTGACCATCGACCAATTCATCTTGGGTCAATATTGATGGACATAATTTAAAAAACTCTAAGCCATATTTTCAAGTAGCGTAAACATTTCTGGTAACATCGGACTTGTTCCATAAACAACAAGAAAAGTAATTTGGTCACCACCGGTGATTCCGTAATAAATCAGGATGCAGGAATAACCCTAGACATATTCTTCTTAATTACTTTGTGAATCTTTATTGCTATACAGAAATATTACGAATGCAACATAAATATCAGAAATATTGCGATCTTTGTAAACATTATCAATCAGAATATTTTCAGTATACAATATCTAGAGAATAGTTTGCATTTTGTTTTCGTTTCGGCCAATTTGTATTTTCATTTAAGTCAAATGAAAATTAATATAAAATCTATGTAAAACAGGCATGGTATCACATCATAAATTACTGGAATCTCCATTAATATTGACCTAAGACGATAATAACTAGCACAGCAAGTATATTGCTGATTTATATAGTGGTAGAATCCCGCCTACTAGCTTTTAGAGGTTTGATCTTGAAGGAGACTTTGTCTCCTATATTTGGTCTTGGTCATCTAGTTTTAGATTACGATTAAGGTTTTTATTTTTCATTAATAATCTTTTACTAATTTTTTTACGTGTCATTAGTATTATATATGCGACATTAAATCTATTTCAATAATTTGAATTTTCAGATCAGTGCCATTTTGTGGTTTTTGACGTATATGGTCAAATTGCCTACAAACAATTATTAATTAATAATTATTGACTAGTCACATTTTTCCTACACATTTGACAAAGAGTCTGACATTTATATTAATAAAATAACACTCACTGTACAGGATTCACGGACCGTGCTGGTTTAGATAATAATTTTAAAAAACTATACATAAAATTATGTTATGTACAATCATAAAACTGGAATACTCTATTTGTATAAGAACCAGAAAATAATAGACTTCGTCGATTTATTGTTTAACTAGAAAAACAATATACCTAGAGTAGGAACAAGTCGGTACCTACCGAGATAATTTTATAATTAACTGTAAAAGAATATCCATAAATATAAGCATTTAGTAAGTACTTACTTTGCATAAGTTATCATATTACCCATACAATCATTTTACAAGGAGTATCGTGAAATTGCAAAAAATAACGTGCCCTTCTACGCCATACCTAATCATAAACATATAAAATACTCATAAATAAATTATATTTTTATTATAAATAGTGCAATCGGCATGTCACCAGTGACTTGACAATACAGTTCCTATTTTTTAATCATTTAGCAATTTTCCTATTTACAAACCTTTAGTCAAATGTAGATTTACCTATACCTACACCTACCTATAGTTGATATTTAAATGAGAACGAATATGTCACAACAATAATACATTACAAATGACATGTATTTGATTTTTTTACGATTTTTCACGCTCTGCGTGTATTTTAATTACTTAATTATACTAATAAATATTAACACAAAATTATTATTTTTTATTTCCAAAGCTGGCAATAAATCTAGCATAGTTATTTGGTGGTATATTTAAAACAATAACTGTGGTATAGCTATCTATACAAAGGACAACGCTTGAACATGAAGGTCATGAAGGAAAAGTTTGTCAAATCTATGTTCCTACATAAAAGAAAGTCCTGTTATTGTAGTGCTATATGTATATAACTCAAGAGCGGTTGGCTGAAAATTGGTGAGAACGTAGCTTAGAACCAGGAGGCCAGGAGGACATAGTTGTATCCCGTTTCTGTGGGACGCGTCGCTATAGGTACTATCGTATATAAAGGGTGTTATAGTGTGTATGAAGTTGAATGAATACGAAATAAACTGGCAGTTAGTCAAAGTTTTAACTCTATTAATATGTCGGTAAGTATCTTCAAGTAAATCAATACAAAATGAGATAAGGGAGAGAATATATATAAGATATTCTAAGATATATAAGATATTGTTTTATATATATATATATATGAGAGAATGAGAAATGAAATGTAGGTATAACTTTTATCATGTGTTAAGGCTCAAATGTCAACAGGTCGTTCTAAGTCAAATTAAGTAAGTATGGTTTACATTTTTTTGAGCATGCGGGTTAATGGAGTTGTATACTACACATCAACAGTCTAACTCAATCCCAACAGTGTTTCTATGAAAAGTTGTGTGACGCGAGAGTCGTCTTACTTCTCATCAAGCTGGATCAGGTGGTGGGCCGACCGCAATGTGGCTCAAATCTGCTGAGCAGAATAAGAAAATGTATTGAACTGCACACAGGCGGTTATATAAGTACACCTCGTAATGAATAACTAGCAAAATGACTTCAGGAACTTGCACTTGGTATAAAACGTAGTCGCTTCCCCGTGTCTGTACCTATGAATGCTTAGATTTTTAAACAGCAGCAACATCTTGATTAGATTTTTTAAGTAGTTTGAAAATTCCCTAATGGTAGTTCTTATCCGTTAGCCAATCACTAAACACCTGAACTTTTCAGAAGGGTGTTGAGATAATGGCCTACCAGACATCTTGATATATTTATTCGCTTGAAAGCCTCACACTACAATCTGAGCGGGACAGACAGCTTTAGCCCACAAAAAAAGACAAAAGGCGATTTCTATCGGACAGAATTAGAAGTGGCCGTTTTTTTTCTATTAGCTCTTTCCTTTTGCCGATGCTCAGAATTTTGCTTGCAGAGTGAGGAAAAGGGCGGTGAGGCCCACGTATCGAGGATACCGATGATCCCCCTTTCTCACTAGCAAATTTTGAGCTTCCATCCTACGAGATATGGCCCAGTCAAAAGCTACATCTTGTTCCATGCCTGCTGCCCCAGTTACGTGGTGACAGTTTTTTTCATCACCTAATCCCAGGATGGTACAATCTCTTCGATAATGATATGGTATTGTACAATGTATAGGATAAAATGTTAAGTGTGTCTGGGCAATTATTTTGTAACTATGACAGATATCACACCCTTACACATAACAAATTAACTATATTTAGTCGGAACATAGAGGTCGCCGCAGTCGAAATCGGCTTGGATGATCATGAAACATATTCATATCAAAACCATTATTACGTTTAACAAAAATACGACACCTAATTATTAAACTGTCAACAATAACTTTTTAACACGCGAATCTTCAGATTAGATGACGCAAATATATCAGATAAGTACATTTCATATGACTTCTATTGATTAGGTTCTATATAAATCCAAAAATAGTTTATACTTATCTCTAAGGATATAATCACTTCCGTCAGCAGCAAATTCCCAGAACTTTCACTTACTTATTGTTAATAATGATAACGTAATAACTGTTAAAATGATAGATGGCTACATTTATTTTTGGCCCTTCGCTCATTATATTAGTTACTGATAAGTTGCCAAATATTGCGTGTAACTATGTGAAACATGGTGGTATAATAATATGTATATTGTGTAGATACAGTCGGTCCGAAAAGGGGTTCTAAGAAGTCTTTTTTTAAAGAATAGTTTGACCACCCTCCAGCCTCATGTTAAACAGCAATGTGGCCTACAATGGAGCTCACTTGTTCATTAGGTACCTATTCACCCGCGACTTGAAGACCTTCACTCTATATTGCGCAGGAAACACAGACTCCGACCGGCATGTCATTCCACATCCTGGCGGTTCGCACTATGAAGGTAGACGCAAACCGTTAAGACGCTATTTTCTTCTGTGGAACTAAAATTCGTTAGGTTCAAGTTTTTCTAATGAGATAAGAAAAAAAAGGTACTATGTATTTAGTATTGAATATATAATGTGCTTAGTATTATTATATTATTATTATTATTAAATATTTAATGCGTTTTTTATTGAATTTTTCATGTATTTAGTATTGAATATTTAATGAGTTTAGTTCGGGATAATTAATAAGTTTAGTATTGAATATTTAATGTATTTAGTATTGAATATTTAATGAGTTTAGTTCTGAATAATAAATAAGCTTAGTATTGAATATAATCAAATGTAGACGGTAATATTCTTGCATATTCCTTGAATAGGGTATATACGGGTATAGCATATAAGGGTATATATATAAATAATACAATTATTTCACTTTAACTTTTAAATTAAGAGTACAATAATTAAAAATGGCATGAACACTGAAAGAAAAAAAAATTAAAAAAAATTACACACAAAAAAAGATTTAAAAAAATACAATATGCCTAATAACACAATTATAACAATAATACATTCAATTAACCTAGTACTCCACCCCGATCCACATCTGATCCGAAAGTGCCCATTATGCTGGCAGCATTAAGTACCGCGCTGGATAGCAATTGAGAACCTTTGTGTAGTATCCTTTCCAGTTAAGATACCAATATAAGAAATACCTGAATAATCCAATATCGGCTCCCCAGCTCACCAACTACGTCTTCACCGTGCGGCGGTTGACAGCCGTGTGTCCCACACTCCCGCATCCCGCGTAGGAGGTAGCACGAGACGACAGAACTCATCACTTAGACCAACATCAATGTAAGGCTAATACACTACATCCCTCCTCTTGTCTTATTTTTTTAATATAATATAGCAATCTTGTTATTTTAACCATTTATTTAAATATTACTGATTTTAATCATCGCAAGTAGATATAGGATAGGTGACTAAAAACATTACGTAATTTTAACGAACCGAACCATTATTTCATTATCGTCTTTGCCTTTGTCATCTCCCGTCACCTTCAATTGTCTTACTACTCGCTTTATATGACAAAACATTACGTCTCAATTGTTTACTTGTTTCATCACTCCGCAGACTCATATTATCACCAGTAATATTTGCCTCTACGGTTTGAATAGTGTGAGGTTCATATGTGAATTTAGTTACTTTTTTTTTTCGACATAACCTTATCCCCAACTTCTAAATCGCATGTCTCCGTTTATCAGCATATTCCTTTTCTTTCTGTTCATTGTATTTGTCACTGTTTGTAACATCCACTATAATATCATGGCAATGCAATAAAACATTGAGTATTTGTCTAGCAACTCATGTCCAATTCAACATATTATGTTAGACTAGTGGACTCGACCGACGCTGCCCCGTCCCAACCATCAATACGAATATGAACACGGCCTGCGCCCAGCATTGGATGTCACTTCTTCCCCCCATAAGAGCCCTCTGATGTCGTCAACAAGCACAACAAAGGAAGAATCAGCGAAATCGGTCCACCCGTTCCGGAGTCAACAAGATCACAACGAAAAGTAGCATTGATCTTTATTATATAATATATATATTGTTATCATGGACAATCTTATCCATCACAGAATGTGGTGAAATATCGTACATTTGCATAAAGTCACCCATGGCCTCTATCCTTTTCCGCCTGAGATATTCAGACGTTTCAGAATGTCTCGACTTTTCCAACGTCTTCAGCCAACATCAATCCGGCAAAAGATGCCAGTTTCTTTCCGGTTCTTCCGGCCAGCAAAAGAAACTCATGCGAAACACGGACGATCACCTTGGTTTTCATACATGACGTTCGTCAAGCTCTGTGTTACGCCACTGCACATCTGCATATATGTAATTACACTTATAACGGACGAAATAAACTTATTTGTTTTGTTTCCATACTTTGGTTCTCATTCTGCCTTCCATAGCAACCATGGCCGGATAGGCCTCGTGTGCCGCTTTGTGCAGGTTACTTGGCATAAAGACTTTGTTACTGACCTTAGTGTCATCATGAAAACATAAGTCATAAGTTTAAAAGATTTATCATTTTCGGAAGATTCGAAAGATTATATCTTTCAGGGGTGTCGCTAAACTAACTGTTTAGATGCATCCACACCCTGAACATAACTATTGTTTTTATGTACTGGGTGTGAGTAGTCCGAAAGAATACCAAGTCTGTAGAGCGGGACCGCAATACTAGGCTTACCCGGTCCGGTTTACCAGCGACTTACAGAGCCTCAGACCGCACTGCGCAGGAAACAAAGATTCCGGCAAGTCACTCCACACCCTGGCGGCTCACACCATGAAAGTAGACGCAAACCGTTTGGTTCGCATAAATGGTTTATCCACCCGGTATGGATGGCGGTTTGCCGTTCTCCTGTCCTTGTCCTATCGTAAAAGCGCGATCGATGTATTAGGCTATGCAACTCCGTAGCACACTCTCCGAAATGCACCTGAAAGAGGACAGATAGGCACCTTGCGGCGATGCTGTAGGCTTTGTAGCCGAGCATCAAACAGCCTGTCGTCCCCTATAAGCATGCCTTCCAGCACGTCTCTCTATTGCCTCCAGAGCCTCAAGCTGGTATTTTTCCGATCCAACCCAAAGATGAGAGCAGCATTCCATACACGATCGAATTTGTGCTTGATACAATATGAGCAAAATGCCAACGCACTGTCGAGAGGATGCCCAGCTTCTTGTCTGCGCGTTGGCCGTAGCCGCAATATATGAGCCAAAATGCTAAAGCTACTTGCATCTTCAATCGGCTATGACTAAAGTCTTATCTTCTGGGTCATAATACCCTAAAGTTGGAATGACAATAAGTGCAGCGTTTAATTCTTTGAACGCTTTTATACGAGACTCTTTCCAGACTTCGCGTAACTATATCGGAGTTTCTACCTAGGTAGGTAGTCTCTTTGTCTTTTATTGCTAATAGTTATTTTAATGGTTATGTTTTAGGTACAAGATGTGGTATAAATTTACCTACGAAATTAGCCAGTCCCAGGAAGCTTCGTTACTTTTCTTCCCATCCGGATTTCATTATTTCTTTTGTTCGACATTGACAGTTCTTATCTCGTGCGACATGTTTGGAACTCCCATATTTGCCACGTAACGCCTTACTACATATCGTGTATTTTTTCTAGTTTTTGTGTTAGTACTACTCCCTGTACCTATCTGGCTGATTATTCGTTACTTTATTGGGAAAGTACTCAAGTTTTGCACTTTTCTGTGACTTTCGAAATTATGCTTCGTCAGAGTTAGTAAATAAACAGTTGGTTGCTTGTTGTCTGAGTCTAACTAAACATTTTTCAATGTTTTCTTATGGTTCCTGTCTAAGTAGCCTTAATACGTGTCTTTCGTATACTTTACTTTACTCTACCTTGGTGCAGAGATTTTTTAAGTATCATGTACACACGTACCGACAAAGCAATTGAATGCACGCATCAACAACGCACTTTAATGCACTGATCAACAACGCACTTTAGTGCATGCATCAACAACGCAATTTAATGCAAGTACCATCAACGCAATTTAATGCAAGTACCACCAACGCAATTTAATGCAAGTACCACCAACGCAATTTAATGCAAGTACCACCAACGCAATTTAATGCAAGTACCATCAACGCAATTTAATGCAAGTACCATCAACGCAATTTAATGCAAGTCCCATCAACGCAATTTAATGCAAGTACCATCAACGCAATTTAATGCAAGTACCATCAACGCAATTTAATGCAAGTACCACCAACGCAATTTAATGCAAGTACCACCAACGCAATTTAATGCAAGTACCATCAACGCAATTTAATGCAAGTACCATCAACGCAATTTAATGCAAGTACCATAAACGCAATTTAATGCAAGTACCATCAACGCAATTTAATGCAAGTACCATCAACGCAATTTAATGCAAGTACCATCCACGCAATTTAATGCAAGTACCATCCACGCAATTTAATGCAAGTACCATCAACGCAATTTAATGCAAGTACCATCAACGCAATTTAATGCAAGTACAATCAACGCAATTTAATGCAAGTACCATCAACGCAATTTAATGCAAATACCATCAACACAATTTAATGCAAGTACCACCAAAGTATCACCAACGCAATTTAATGCAAGTGCCTTCAACGCAATTTAATGCAAGTACCATTAACGCAATTTAATGTAAGTATCATCAACGTAATTAAATGGCAATATTACTATCACTGCATGCATAATTTAATGCAGTATCACCTCGTAAATCAATTACAGTATTAACATTCGTTTTTAATTTAATTTAGTTATTAGCTTTGATACTGTAATACAATAACAATAACTTGGTACGTAGATACCAGTGACGCAGATCAGTCCGTAACTTCTGAGAATTATTCTCTCACAAGCTCTTCCCATGTCCCCAAATTGAAAAGAAACCGCAGCTCTAAACTCACTTTGTAGATGTAATAGGGTAAATATAACATTCGTAGATAGAAGTTATCTTTTAATCTTTTATAGTATTATCCTAAACACTACGTTATGTGCACATGACGATAACTCTCTCGACTGTGCAGTGTCCAGCTACATTATATTATTATTAGAAATGCATTGCAAGTATTAAAGTTAGCTATTTGATAGGATATTTACCTAGACGCCAAGCATTTCCTATTACAATATTGTACTTATATCGCCCCCATTCGGTAGGTACGTATATCCTGTACGTACGTCTTTACTTACACCAAATGACATAATTCCCACGGCAGTTAATCACCATAAAATTTCTTGAAAAGTTCAACGTTCAAAATGCTGTCAACTAGCCATAACAAATTGTTATCAACTAGCTCCGCCAACACACATCACCAACAGCGCCTCTCCGCCACCACATACATACATGGGTTATACCTACAAACCCAACAGCAAGAACAACTCCATCTGTCAAAGAAAACCGTATCAAAACCCGCCGCGCAGCCTCAAAGGTCCAAACATACGAGGGATACACTACATACACTGCTCGTACATATAAGGACAGACAGTATGTAGTGATTGGAAAACATTACATAATACGTATTCCTCTATTCTCGTTTGCGCTATTTTTTTTCTTTTTTTTTTTTTTTACTTGGTATGTGCAACTTCTTGCTCAGCCAAACATTGGCCACCGAGAAATCAACGGTTTGTTTTTCTTTTCTTTTTTTTATTTGGTATGTGCAACTTCTTGCTCAGCCAAACATTGGCCACCGAGAAATCAACGGTTTGTTTTTCTTTTCTTTTTTTTTTTTTAAGTTCGCGGGAAACACTCGTTTTTGTGTCCAAAAGAAACACATTTAAAAAAATTGTAGGTCCTTTGTTGGGAGAACAATTTTCTTTTCCCAAATCGACAATATTTTTATGAAAATAAATAATGATTGTATGATCTGAACATAAGTATAGGTAGGCATGAGCATAAAAAATAATGTTGTGAGAGTATTTCTAATGCGAACAACAACCCTAAAAACCTTATTCCTGTCAATTCTTAGTACAAACCAGTCAATTCAACATTTTCCTGTTAAACAAGATGGAAAATAAATGTTCATATTTATGGTGTAAACAATAGGTGAAACTCTTGTTATGCATATTATGTCGTACAGGTTAGGTGGGCACAAACATTAGATTCATCTACTCTACCTATAAATAAAATACTTAGATATATATTCACACATCACACGTTTATTCTAGCTCCACGCGTACATAATGTCGACATTGCAGTAACCAGCGTAAAATGTAAAAATACCGTATTTTTTAAGATAGATAGTCAACAATAACCTTACAGTGTTTTTCCTCGTCGCCAATTTGTAGTATCCTTTCCAGTTAAGATACCAATATAAGAAATACCTGAATAATCCAATATCGGCTCGCTAGCTCACCAACTACGTCTTCAACGTGCGGCGGTTGACAGCCGTGTGTCACACACTCCCGCATCCCGCGTAGTAGGTAGCACGAGACGACAGAACTCATCACTTAGACCAACATCAATGC
>SJJU01001427.1:0-39220 GCA_012932125.1 Conopomorpha cramerella | reverse complement strand
TATAGACTACTAGTGGACGCCCCGCGATTTCATTCGCGCATATTCAGTATTACTTTTTTTATTAAAAAACTACGGTACAGATAGTTTTAAAACATTCGTTTTGCCGTAGGAAAATGTTTACACACCTTTTAAACCTTCCCTGGACTTCGGCGAATAATTCAACTCCAAAATTAGCCAAATCGGTCCAATAGTTCTCGAGTTTTAGAGAGACCAGCGAACAGCAATTCATTTTTATATAATAGAAGATGTCCCGTGAACGTCTCGTTTCGTTAAGAAAAGATTATATGAAACTGATAAAGTCCCCAAAATTACGCAAGATGGCTGACAGAAGCTGAATGCGAGAAGCCGAAAACAGACCACAGTGGCATGCAATTGGAGAGGCCTATGTCCGGCAGTGGACAAGTATGGGCTGATGATGATGATGATGATGATAAAGTCCCATGCTTTACAGACGCACGAGACATTAAAGACGACGTAAAAATATTCGATATTGGAAAAGTATTATTGGGTTACCCTTAAAACGCCACATTATTGCACAAGCTGTCTCTGCTGGCACGCATGTGTGTGCTAAAAGTGACCAAAAAGAAACTCTACTCCGCTTCACATGTCAAATAGTACAGGGATTTTATATCTGTCATTTATGATGGAGTTCTGTCGATACACCAGCTTAGTATTACAAACTAATCATTTCTAATAAGAAAGATAATACTAATCAATATTTACAACGTGTTCTTTCATAATCTCTTTTTTGCTTCGCTCGAATATATCATTAGTTACAGTTTCGCCGTTCATAAAAGTATATTATATCTCATCCTTTTCTCGTTTCTAGACGTGGATTAGGTACGGCACTGCCTTGTTACCGCAAATAGGGAGTTCTGATCCAACCAGGAAATTAATGCGTCTAAAAAGTATCAATCACGGCGATTGAGATGACCCGTTAGAGCAGGATGCCGCGCCTATATCCACTATCAGAGGCAATGATTTCAAGTAACAGGCCACGCCTCCTGTAGACAGTCAATTATTGACAAGCTGAATTGAACAATTTTTACATGAAAATTCACACCCGCTAAAGCTCAAATCATATTGGCTAAGGCCTTATCAGTCAACTCGCTACTGTACATCAATCTATGTAGGAAAAACTTAACGAGTATACCTGTTCTATTGGAATACATGACTTAGACCAATTACATACTTAAACCGGAAGACCTCAATTGGTAAATACATTTTTTCTATAAAAAAAACGTGCAAAGCACATCTGTAATCTAATCTACGGTTGCAACCAATGTAAGTAAAACAAAATCAAACAAATAACACGTCTCTTGACAGATAATTTTGTCTTACAATGTTGCACAAACTTCACTATTTTCTTTAAAAACTATTTGAAAAGAAACCGCAAAAGGGTCAACGGTTGTAAACGCTTCTTCGCCCCTTCGGGCAAATATGCTTACTACTATCTCAATTTGCACATTTTCCACGATTGTGCATCGACCTCGGTTTATTAGTGGGATTAACGCCTCCGTTTCTCTGAAGTTTCATTTCAACAAGGTTCATAATAGCTTAGTTCTGATAACAAGCAGCTGTCCTCGTAGGTACAACGACCATCTGAAGTGCGAGATCATCATTAGGAGCAGTGCCAGTGGCTGCGGGTTGCGGTTTGACAAAACATTGACCGCTTACTGTAGTCTGAGATTGCTTATACGAAAATCCTGTTCAGCTACACTACTGCACTTTGTAATTGATGAGGTGACGACTAACGGATTGCTCTAGAAGGAAACTGCATCCAGTTTCATTCAAACCACTTCTATTTAGTTACTGTGCGACCAAGATGTCGTTTTTACCATTGTTTTGTAAAAAGTTTACAAAAGGCACGGGACTGAATTCATTCGCATCTGAGGACGTCTAACATAAACCAGTTTTTCTTCTTATTTTGTGATTTTATTTGCGTACTACATACTACTGACTGTATAATGGTAAAATATATAATAAAGACTGTAACATATTACATTAGTTTAAAAGATATTTTATTAAATAATATGTAAAATGTTGAACTATGACGTGATTAGTAATAATTTGTTTGAATTTAGGGTGAAAATACATTTCGTCTAACATAGTGTCACAATAAGTAAATAAACGTAAAACAAATACACAGACAGTAAATACTTTGATATGTTTCGAGGAAATAGACAGTTGCCAAAATTGTTCTATTTTATTTTTACAATGGTAAGTGGAACGGAAACCAAAATGGCGCGAAGTCTATTCTAAATTCCGTGTACCCGATTCACTAATGTCGGTTTATAGTCTAGTAAACAAAACGTTAAGTTAAAGGGGCTGCATTAACCTACTAATATGGGTACTATTAGTACTTTCAGATGACACTAGCTTTCAAACTATTAACATTTTGAGTACCTGCGTTGTATAAATTATGGCATTTAGTTACGTCCTGTTTAATATTTAGGTAATTTGGTTCTTGTTTTGTTTATGATTTTTATATTTAATGAAAATACTATGAAACGTACAATAGAAACAAAAAGTATTATATTGGATGTTAGAGGTGATATTTGATGACGTAACACAGATGGTTATTTATTAATTGAACTGAAAATACTTATATGACTCATTTTTTTAAGTAGACGTATAGCTTACCTTACCGGTACCGTAGTAGATAGGTTAATTCAAAGCTCAAATTTTATAACTCGTAATAGAAAAACAGTTGAATGTTTGTATTCAACTGTTTTTCTATTACGAGCAAATAATTCCGAGCCATTCCTAGCTCACCGTTGCTACATTGCAACGTGCATGAATGTTAAAGTGAAAATACCGACACAAGACGTGTAGTTTCAAGTGTAAAGTTATAATTTAGCGACAGTGGTGAAGTGGATGTCGAACCCGTTCCACTTAGCAGCAGAGCGGCTTGTGTACGGGACTCTTTCTATCTTCAGACGTCAATCCAACAAGGTAGATACTCGGCAACCATGTAGCGGTATCCAGCAGTCGCTAGTTACCTTTACTTATTACTCGTGATAGGCATCTCGGGTAAATACACCCGCCCATAGAATTAAGATTGCCATAGTCCAACAGGAATTTTCCAATTTCTAACTCTATAATAGACTCGGTAGGAAGTAGCGTGCCTTGTTCGGTATTAGTGTAATTACTTTATAGCGATGCATGGCCATCGCGTTACGTCGTGAAAGCTTTATCGAAAGCGATGACGGTAGGTAATACGTAATGAAGGGTTTTGTTTGTGACCTGTAGCACCTCTGACTACAGAATGTTGTAGGTGTAGTATGGTATAGGTAGTTAATAGATAGGTATCAACATGAGATGGGATGCATTCTGTTAGTAAAACAGGCACCATAATGCGTAGGTTGGTTACTCAATTCGTAAGGTCAATAATAAAGCTTCCAGGAAGTGTTCTCTAGGGTTTCTAATCAATATTTTAATAGATAAACTCAAATGCATTATCTTAAGTGGTGAATGGAAGCTTGCTAGATAAAGTAACGTTGGTTCTGGTAATTTATAATCTGTTACCGTCTTATTATATTTTCATAACTATTATTTAGGTAAAGTTTTATTTTCACTTTATAAGGGTAATAGTGAATACCCTTATAGAGGAAAGTTCTCGGTTAGGTTTCAAGCAAATTGCCCAATGAAGTTCGCGTAATCCGTTACGGTGTATGGTCGATATAGGGTGATTCTGAAATGCCCTTTTGCGCTGTTTCGGTAGACCTTTACGACTCCATTTCGGAAAATTTCAATGCACCCTCGGCGAAAAAAAAAATTTCGGTCTCGCTGTACATAGTCGATCAGCTGATTGTGGTTTGTGTATGAATAGGTCAAATTTATTTTTCGTCCGAGGGCAATGACACCTGTGGAAAAGTACTCGGCAGTATGTTATGACGATGTTTTATACATTTTTGATATTTTTATGTATCAGATTTGAATTCCCGACTTCCATTCCCGACTATGAATTATATCGTTTTCCCAAATAATAAGAAAATACATCCATTTCTCATCTAAAACTGAGTATAATCTCAGTCTCGTCGCGACCTCGGACTGCAATAAAAGGGAGCCATCCCAGCAACCCAGCATAATGACAGAGAGCTCGGTTGTCACTGACTAACGGCTAATTGCTGGGCAGGCGCCGGCCGGCGGTATTAGCGCCCAGACGAAACTGGTTACACTTCGTATACCAGTCCTAAGGTACCTGAGGGGATCTGTCATCTTTAGTACAGTCAGCTTATATTACATTTCACTTGTGCATTTTTATAAGCTTGGTAACGACGTAATCATGTTATTTTATAGGATCGAAGCTAAATCTAGCACTGTACTGTGTACATATAAAAACGATTTAATTTTCAATCTATTAAAGACTCTGTTTTTATTTGATAAACATTATATTTTAGATTAGGACAATTTGAAAGGAGGGTTTTTATACAAAATAACAATTAAAGAAAATAAAATAATAAATTGCCCGTTTCGTTAGTTTACTAACAACTTACGAGTAATAAGAAAGCACTCATGTGCTGAACGGTAGTTTATTAATTGCAGATTCCCATGCAATCTCTTTTGATAAATTAATTACCACACTATA
The DNA here is from genome assembly GCA_012932125.1 of Conopomorpha cramerella. NCBI lineage: Eukaryota > Metazoa > Arthropoda > Insecta > Lepidoptera > Gracillariidae > Conopomorpha > Conopomorpha cramerella. The sequence goes on along the minus strand of SJJU01001427.1, from coordinate 34,629 downwards.
AACTCAATTTATAGGAAACCAATAAAACTTCATGAATGAAAGTATGTTTAATGTTGCCATTACTATTTAGGTACGTGTAGAATTGCAGAATCAAATTCGAATGTTAATCGCGTGACAATGAATCGGTTTCTCAGAAACTGAATAGCAATGTTTCATTCACATTCTATATACAAAATATTACAATTTATGACATTATGGACCAAAATCTGTCTGTTTGATTCTCCACTACAAAGCCTAGAGCATCGCCGCAAAGTTGCGAGCCTATCTGTCTTCTATCGGGTGCATTTCGGAGAGTGTGCTACGGGAGTTGCATAACCTAATACCCCCATCGCGTTTTCACAATAGGACAACCAGGAGAACGGCAAAACGTCATCCATACCAGGTGGATTTGCCATTTACGCGAACCAAACGGTTTGCGTCCACTTTCATAGTGCGTACCGCCAGGATGTGGAACGACTTGCCGGAGTCTGTGTTTCCTGCGCAGTATAGTTTGAAGGTCTTCAAGTCGCGGGTGAATAGGTACCTACTGAACAAGTGTGCTCCATCGTAGACCACATCGCTGCTTAACATCAGGCAGGATGGTGGTCAAACGCTTGTTCTTAGTGATTAAAAAAAAACAGCTTACAGCCCGATTACCGACAAATTACTACAATTACTAGAAGCTTATATTTTAAACTGCAAGACTTGTGCCTATTAAATAAAGATTAAAAAAAAATTGAAAATAAAGCGCACAATGACATCCGGAAATACACACTAGTAAAACTACATGCATGTCAGAAAAATATGACTGTTATATATGTATATGTCTAATGGATAATGAAACCCCAAATAGAAAATTCATATATTACATAATTAACAAGTAAATCGAGTACCTACTGGCATTTAATAGGTGCTCGGTGCTATCAGTTTGCAGTCGGCACACTTCAAATTCAACGTTTGGAATAGAACCTTCAACCTCCGTTCACATTTATCATCAATTTCGACTTTAGTCTTTGAAATATCGTGGTTCCAAACTGATAAGTCTCTCGGTTAAAACAGAAAACGACGCTCCCCTTTTAGCCTTGGAAATTAAAAGCTTTCCAAAGTGTAATCTTAAAAAATCTGTAACATTTCGTTTACAAACACCTTTCCAATTGATGTTTCAGGAGTTGAAATTTTGTCGAAGAATTTTGTAAATAAAATATCCATGTACGTTTTTTTTATTGCCGTGTTCATTTGTTTATTAATAAATGTCATTTGTTATCATGATATTGAATATTAATTTCAATCAGTTTTCGTTCACAGATCTGTTACTGTTATATAGATATTTCCTGTCGAATGACGAATGATTTAAATTTTCCGAAATATTCCATTCGATATTATAATCGCAAAATCAATTTGCTTGAAACTGCATTGGCTCCACAAATCGTGTGGTTTCCGCCAAATGCTGTTTGTTTGTTCCGGTTGCAAATCGGATAAAGCAATTTGCGATAAACATTAAACTGTGGAATGGTTAGCTTCGTATACACCCCCGGCATAATGTCTTCACTTCTATTGAACATTTTCATTGAAAATTGCCGTCTTAATTTGTATCACAGTAATAATTTCATGAACACAATATGTTTCATAATATTACACAATAGGCGACGTCTTAGGAATCCTTCTAGCGTACTAATTTTCTCGACAAGGACGCCAAATTTCTTTGACGGTGCTATTTTTAGAAATGTCCGCAACGTTAAATAAATTCCCTAGGAATACATCCTAAACTTTAAGAAGTTCTTTTAATTCAATTACTCCTTATTAAAATAGAGACATTTTTAAAACACTATGAACAAGCATTTGACCACCATCCAGTCTGATGTTAAGCAGCGATGTGGTCTATGAAGCACACTAATTGTTCATTATATATCTTCTACCTTCTACCCGATGACTTGAAGACTTCCAGACTATACTGAGCAGACAACACGAGTAGATAACAGTAAAGATTTTATGTCCCGTGTATTTTATAATAGTACTACTTTTATCTTTCACGTCTTCCACAACTTTTCAGAGATACTCGTAATCTTCCAACCCATTTTCAGACATAAGCTTTATCTTTTTTACCGAGAAGTTGCTCTCTCTGAAACATTAACTTACCTTTCGAAAGTATATTCTTATCTAGGAATAAAAAAACCTAATTCGCAGTCCAATAAAATGATTTCAGGAAACTTGAAACGAATTTTTAAGATTCCAGCGGTGGACGGCTTGAGATAAAAATGTATCTTGTACAGATAGGAAATATAATTCTTGTACGGAATATTATGTCAGCAACTACTATAATGTATGCTGTAGGTGTAGTAAGTTCCAACAAGTTTAAGGTATTTCCGTTAGATTTTTTTTCTTAGGTACTAAATATACGATACAGGTCTCATAATCTTATTACATACATACATTTAAAAATTACTCGTACAGTAGTACAGTCAAAAAATGGCTGCAGGAAATGCGTTTTTATCTTTCATAACACTTAAATGCCAAGACTTGAATCACTTGATGTATAGAAAATAGTGATAATCCGGACAATTCTTGAAAGTAAGTACCTAAATGTGTCTCTCTTTTAGCTCTGTAAATACTTTTTAGAATAGAAAACACTAACATTCACGACAACTTACCGTAAACTACAGTAATTCAAAAGTCACGCTTGGCCTACAGTTCCAGACGAACCTTTCAAAGAATTTGTGTCTAAAATGTATCTTCTTCGGGAATGTTGCTACAACCAGGATTATGCAGCGATCATCACGATCCTATAATATGGTATCGCATATAACTCAGCTGAGAGTGACGGTCAAGTAACTTTGGTGATGCTCGAGCTATCCATATTGTGACTGTATCACGACAGCTGACGGTTGCAGAAAGGATTTAGTCTGTGTAGACGTCCGTACTCTTGGAAGCAACGACCAGTTTAAGCAAATCTGATTTTCCATAGGTGCATCTCTATGGGAAAAGGCTGAACTGGGGATCAATGAAAGTATTTCGGTAATTCAAAAATGGCTTGCCGTTTGTTGGCTTCGGGCCATCTTCTATATATTGCTTCGTTGTATGCGATGGATAACTTACTATTATCTTTACGCCTATCTTTCTCACTCGCATTAATAATGAACGTAGTAAAAACTACACCAATATTGTCCAGTGTTGTTTAATTTATTGATGGGTATCTGATAGTAGAATTACACAAAAACATCACAAAAAATGCTCCAGAACAATTTGATACGAAGTAAAAAATGTTGCACAAACCATAAACGACTGCAAATACAAATTCAACTCTTAATAAGACATTAGGTTTAGAAATAGTCTACTAAAATCAGAGGAACAAAGAAGACAGCGAGGGTGGTATATAAGTAAGTAATGTCCTAGACTGAATATAATGTGTACGTATTTTCACTAAAAAGAGAAGAATTAACCCAAACGTTTTAATGAATTGAGAGCAGTTACTGAACCGCCATTTGCCACAAACCGCTGGACCTTCAGAACTTTTTATTATACTTGGGTTTGGATATGACCTTTGTAAGGCTACATAACATTATCATAATGTATTATGAAGGGACACGCCAACAGTTTACGTTCCTGTGTATGAATATAGTTTACATCTGTCTCGAAAAGTGGAATACAGAGATAATGTATATCCACTCGTCATGGTCACATGACCCTCTTTTTCGCATTCATACATGTTCGCGAGTCTTACTTACAATTGATGCTGCTTCTCTTCAGAGCATTGTTATCTGGTCGATAAATGTCCTTCTGAAGCGATCTCGAACCACACGGCCTCTTACTTCACCCATATAAATCTCCTTAAGCCGACATACATTCATCTGCTCCATGGAACTAAACCATCGGCTATAATTTGAAAATTTCTGCAGTATCTACTTACGGAAGAGTGGCCACTGATTTTTCCGTTGTTTCCAGGACGAAGCATTTATTCATTTGTATATTATAATGTATTATAATGAAAATAAATGATTGTATTACTTTAAAGTTATTCTATCTGAGTTGTAAATCCCTAAAATTGTGTTTTAGTTATAGTACACAAATCGCAAAATTGCATAATAATAAAACCATAATCTTTATACTTTTTCCTTTAGAAGCTAATTAAAAAAACGTATTTTGATGCGTTCATTGTATTTAATTTAAAAATGAGCATTTGCGTAGCAAGTGCCTCTGCTTACCCCTCTTTGGCAATAAGATGAAGAAGAATTGTTTGGAACACGTGTCCCGATATATATCATTTTTTCTATTTCATAATCTTTTATAAGTAAGAATGACATGTTGTCAATTGCTTCCTTAGTCATCAATAGTGTGGAAGATTCCGATAACAGTAAGAGCATAATATTTTTGCTCGTAAATTATGTTTGGGTAATGGTTTGGTAGATGCCAAAAAAATTAATAGAGTTCCGAGTTTTCGACAATAAAAGTTTATATCGTAAATTAGGTAGTATCGTGTTTTGAATTTTTATAATTTTAACTTCTTATAAGAAAAGCTTTTGCGACCTACAGCTTCGGTCACTTTATATTCGTTGCAGGCTTTATTTTACCGCACAAAAATCTCGACTCTACACTTCGCTGGTAAAAGTTTGAAAGTTAATTTGTCGCCTACGCATAGTTCCTGATTGCTACGTCCCATCTTGTTGGACATAATCTGGAATAGTTTCCTTAATCCTTTTCCATTTGACACTTTTTACATGTATTTTATCTACTGCCGCGTGTTCCTCGCACTCTATCGGAGGTCATCTTATAATGGTCCAGGGTATTCGTTTCGCCACGTCGTATTTCAGTTTCACGCATAGTCACTTCCAATCGACCTCCAAACCGACGATAATGGGTATTTACAGAAGTTGCGATGTTTTGTTGAATTAGTTGGTTAATAGCTTTAGCACTCTACGTAGTGATCTATGCTCCGATTGTTGGTTGCAGAACTCCCATCTTTATGCTTGAAGTTTCAATGTTTGCGAATATCAGCTGCACGAGTATTTAATAATGACCTAAGTTTGCCTATAGGATTAACGAAAACTTCTTGAACATCTTTCGTCTGTATCGGATTAAGAGATCACTTTATGAGAAACACTTCTGAGATGAATTTAAATCAAATTGTCGTATCTACCTAGTAGCTGCAGGTAGGATATTATTTGAAATATAAGTACCTACAAGGATTTGTAGTCACGAAGCGAACGATTGTAACAACGTTTCTGTAGGAACTCAAATCGAAACAATACCTGCGTAGAATTCAGATCGCTTGTTATTCGTAAACAAAAATCGGCGACTAACGCGTTAGATGGGTGTATATCTCTTTTACACCTACACAATAAAAGTATACTTACAATCCCACTTCAATAAAGATCTGTACTTCGGTATTGATTGTAAATAAGAGTTTTTCAGAGGTTCAATTAGATTCACATTCCAAAAACCTTTTCAGATTTTAGGTTGGGAAAAATGTATATGAAAGAAAGAATATCCAATGATCCTTATTTCTAGAGTAATAAAACAGTATTTTCATTGTTACAGGATGAACGGTTTAACCACGACATCGATCAGCAGACAGGGTACAAGACGCGGTCTCTTCTCTGTATGCCCATCAAGGACACAAACGGCGAAGTCATTGGCGTTGCGCAGGTGAAGGCCGTATACCAATTTTCACATTAAATTAATGTCGTCCCTATATCTTTATAATATGTACACCCACGCGTTTGTCCCAAAAGAAGAGGGTTTATTAGCAAATCGATGGCTTCCAGCCAAAAAGGTATAAGCGACATTTAAGTAATTTTACAGGAGAGTGGCTTAAAGTTTAAATAAAGCAATGTTTTGGGAGAAAAACACATAATCTCTACCGCGAAAGCGGCATCAAACTACGTCATACAGGTATGAAACCTAGACAAATCGACGCAGAAAAAAAAGGCGATCCAAACTGTATACTCAACTCATTTTGGACAAAAATGTCGCGTAGGCCTTTTTGGCTGGAAACCATCGAAATGTTTCATAATGTTCGGTAGTCGTTGATCATAAGAAAGAAATGGACAGTGTCATCGATGTATGTGTTATCAAATAAGTTATGAACGTTATGAATTTACAAATGCGAAGAAATATTTAGTATGTACTATCGTAATTATTCAATTTCATCTAAACACACACTTTCCAAATAAATTCGAGCGTGATGGGCAAAAGAAAAACTGATAAAATTGAAAACTTTTTCAATTTTCCTCCTTTTATCTTGTTAAGGATATTGAAAAATACGCAATAACATAGAAGGAGAAAATAATGAATTCCCTTTGCATTCAGCTTTTCATCATGACTGCATTATGTAAAATAATAATCTAATATCTAATGTGTAGGTAGGTAGGTACATTACATTGCAAAAGAAAGTTGCTTTTTTTCTGAATAAAAACGTTCTGAAAGGAAAGTAACATTATTTGCATAACAATTTAAGATGAAAGCAGACAACGGTCACCATCTGTCCATTTTCCATTTAATTTAAATTGGATTTGCGAACGGTTTCTATCTTTCACCGGGAGGAAAGCCAAGTAAATCCTTTTCATTTATGCGGGCTCAATGTTTTAAGGGTTGTCTCGTATTTGTAACACTATTCAACACAGTGGCTGAACATGGCATTAACCTTATTAGATTACGGTATCACGTACGCAAAATCATCTGATTATTTTGTCTTCTGCGCGGAGTTATAAATAACTCACAACTGTGAGTGAGATTGACTATCTTGAAATTGGCAGGAATTTCTGTATTATCAATATAATATAATAAAGGTTGTCCCCTATTTGGAAAAAGCAAAGGAAAAGTTGACTAACTACTATGATCTTACGAAGAAAATAAAAGAGCATACATTTTCAGTTTTTACTTTAGCTTTTTTTTCTAACTACTTCTACATGTAGGTAATATTTAGATACTCTTTAAAAACCAACTGAGTATCTTCTCCATCTCGCAGAAGATAACATCTTTATAAACTAATTTATTTGGCAAACGAACAATCAACAACGATCCCGAAATCGAGTGATGATATATCTTCTAATTCCTGTAGGTGATAAACAAGCAAAACAACGGTCCGTTCACGCCGAACGACGAGAAGGTCTTCGCATCCTACCTTCAATTCTGCGGCATGGGTCTACGTAACGCGCAGCTGTACGAACGCTCCCAGCTGGAGGTGAAGAGGAACCAAGTGCTGCTGGATCTCGCGCGAATGGTGTTCGAGGAGCAGAGCACGATAGAACACATGGTGCTGAGGATACTGACCCACACGCAGAGCTTGATACGGTGTCAACGGGTGCAGGTGAGTTTATGATTACATGGACTGGTTAGCAGTGGTTGCAGAAGGGAAAGAATGAGGATTTTCTAAAAAGAAACAATCTGTCAAAGATACTCGTGGTTGAAAAAGAAAGAGATGCAACTACTTTATCGGTTGCTCGTCTTCGGACTCGCTCTTTTGTTGATTTAAAAAAAAAAACCTCATTTTATTTTCCCTTGCATACCGATAATTCAACCCGCTTCCGCGGAATAACCTAGGGTCCGTTTTTTGATCATTGATTTTGTTTGTAAAGAGCCACGACCAGCTAATCTCCAAACCACTACGGTGAATCGTAGTGGAAAATAAATACATACACACTAAGTGTCGTATTTTATGCATTTGCATCTCGTCTTATCATTATTTAACAATATACTTTCCTATATCAAGAATTCTAACTCCTCGTGCCCTCGACATCTACAAGATATCGCCAAGTTTACGTTCAGTTTACGATCTACAAGGCACTAAATCACTATCAGTTCATTAAGTTTATCTATGCAAATGCCATAGACTTTGATTCACGTCGGATAGACTCGACCAGTGTTAGTTGACACTTGTTTTGTATGTTGAGACGTTTGTTCGGTAGATCGAGGCGTTGTATGCACTTTATTGGGTATAATTCAATTTGCCGGGGTATCTCGGGAGGAATCGGCACCGCCATTTGCGTTTCCTTCATTCTACGTAGCGCTGCAGCCGACTGCAAGACGCCACTAATCTTTATTTAATCGACACTTAAATGTAATGCTGGGTTTACATCGCGTTTAGTATTGAAGCGAAGAAAAAGTTTAATTATATTATCTCATTCATTCAACATACAGAACTATGAGACGCGGGTATGTTGGGTCATAATCATACATCATATTCGTTCAATGTCGCAAGACTTAGAAACCAAAATGAAACGAAATAAAAATACTTCTCATGACGTCTATGATACTGAGGAAAGCAGAAAGGTGTGTGTGAACCTTGGACCAACGATGAGGCCATAACCTATCACTTCTGGGTTATGTTTAAACAATACACGGATAAATAGGTACCTAATGAACAAGTGTGCTCCACCGTAGACCACATCGCTGCTTAAAATCAGACAGGATGGTGGTCAAACGCTTGTTTATTGTGTTTAAAAAATCCGATTGTGTGCCATTGAAATGTTAATACATATACAGTCCCTTTCTAAAACAAAACAAAGAAAAAAAAAAGTATCAGTATTCCTTCAAAAAGGAACTTACGAAAGTACTTTTGAGAATAAGAAACTTCCTGAATTCTGCGTACCTAAGTTTTAATCGGTCTCGCCATCATTGTCTGTACTCACTCTTCTGGGAAACGTCTTACATAATATATTACTGTACAGATACCTTTTAAAATTTGGCTCCATAACATTCATCTAACTTTTTGTCTCTTTGAATTTCTGTATAATTTGTTTTCGTTCCGTGTAGTATACATGTGTGTCTGTCTATAGATAGTTAACACGTGTTTAAGGTTGGTAATGTTCTAGTTTTAATGGTTTATAAATTTAGTAATAATAAGTGGAGGATTTGAAAAAGTTCGACTAAAAAATATTATGTTTTTACCTGATTGGGTGAACCGTGAATTCTTTTTTGATTTGAAAGCTGAAGTTTTCCGTTTACTCCCTATTAAATTTGGTTCGGTCCCGAAAATGCATGTGAAAACTACAAATCTGTCAAAATTTACTGGTTGAAGTTGGTTCTTTTTTCTTTGAAATTATTCACGAAACTGACTTCATATAAAAATACTGTCCCAGTGTAAACCCACCAGTGAAGTGACTATCTATTTATTGGCGCCCGTCTACTCGACGGCGCTCCAGACTACCCGAACTCGTAATTGCAACGTACGCCTAGTTATTACAAGTAACGTGCCAATCTATCTGTCTCGGCTCTTATTGAACACGCACTTGAGTGATTGATATAGTTTTAAAGGCTTTTTGTGTTGCGAACTTATGTAGTTACATGTTGTGTAAAAAGCAAGTATTCTAGAAAAAAACGTATCCACTCCATATAATAAGGAATTATCTTTAAAAAAAAAAACAGAAGAGCGAGTCCGAAGACGATCGTTCATAGAATAAAGTAGCTGCATCTCTTTCATTTTCTACTATCTTTGACACTTTTTTTATACATACATACATATACTTCACGCCTGTCTCCCAGAGGTTTAGGCAGAGACTACAGATCTCCATTTGTCACGGTTCTGACATTTGACTTCATCTACATTCATACATCTTTTCATACATGACCTCCGGTTTCGAGTACTTTTCACGCCACCTTCGGCCAGGACATCACCGTTCTGGTCAACATATGTCCTTCTGGGGCGACCTCTACTACCCGGCCCATTACATCACTCATATAAATCTCTTTCGTCAAACGACTTTCATCCATTCTCTCAATATGCCCAAACCACCGAAGCATGCCTTTTTCATTCATGGTCACTACATCTTCCTTCAAACCGCAACTTTCTCTTATCACACTATTCCTTATCCTGTCATTCAATGTCACGCCTTTCATGCCTTTTTTTTATAAAATAACCTCATTCCAAAGTATGGTTGATGGAGCGCCACATGCTAAGTTGTTGGGTTGTTGTATGGGGATGGAAAATTTCCAAAATAATACTACGTTTAAAGGGTTTAATTATTTTCCCTGCAGTATTATTTTGGGAATTAAAAAGTTGTAAAAAACTTTTAGTCAATATAAGTAACTATAAAAACCGGCATAGCCTAGTGGTCATAGCATTACTTTTAGGACGCTCGGTCGCGAGTACAGTTCCCGCCGAGTAGAGATGAAAAGTTCAACGTAAATTTACACAACATTTAACTTTTGGTTCGTATTCATCCACTCACGTCTTCCGCGATGCTCAAATGAATTTAATGAACACGACCTTAAGCCATTGTTTTGCAATCTCTAAAATAATTATCCTACAGCAAATTCTAATATTTCACGTAATTTGAATGCGATGAGTGTAAATGTAAATTTAATTTATTGAATTTACAAAACTTGGAAGCGGTACGCTGTGTAAATTAAGGCCACATATTGTGTATATAGTACCAAATTTTCTTGAGCTTAAATCGAATAGTATTTACTTGCGATTTAAGCTCAATTTAAAACTCACATTGGGATACACAAACTGTCCACGACTGTACATATTGTCCAGAGCTTGTTAATTTGCATGCAAATTTAACAGAAACTTCATTTCATCGTTGAACGGTTTTGTTTATTAATAAATTTTCTGTTTGTAAACAAAGTAATTTTCTTTTTTTAATTTTTATTTCCAAGTAATTTATTATGTGGTGATGTTGTACCTTACCTTATGGCTTATTTCCACATAAATTCGCCTTCAAACTTTATCAGAAGTCCACAGGATTCCAATACTAAGATACAATCGGCGAAAGAGGTCAATCAGCTATGATAAAAACTTATTTTGCTGTGAGGTGACAAGAAATAATAAAAACCTATACAAACTTTTGAATTTAAAAATTAAACCGCCGATAAAAGGAAAGAAATCCTTATTATCCACATTAATTGGGACCACCTTTGGGTACACCATACATACCCTTACCATTAAAAAAAGATTTGTCATTATCGGACTACTCTGTAAAAGTTAGATATAAAAATATTATATATGGGTCGAACTTGAGAACCTCTTCCATTTTCAGTCGGTTTAAAATTATTCTTATTGTCTTATATCGTTCATTTGAATTTAAGTGGTAAATATTTTAATTCAAATAAAGAAATGTGGTTTTTTTATTGATTGCTGTTCGTAGGGAATTACACAAAGAACATATCATCGTCTCTTTCATATTACAAAAACATGACCAGCACAGCAACATAGCTGCTGCATTACACTAATAAATATTAACCAGGTATATTTCCAACAGCACTCCTACGTCACTTCAGCAATTAAAAACAATGGCTAGGTAAATTATATGCCCGTATGTAGATTATAGCTCTGTGTTTTATGGTTTTGACCTCTACTTTTATCGATAAAATAAAGTAATTTTACTAGAATAATTAAAGTTGCGCCGTTGGTTGCATACATATAGATAGTAATTAGTAATAAATAGATCTAGCCATTACCCTGTCTCATTTAATTAAAAAAAAAAAACACTTAATAAAGTGTGAGTTTTTTTAATCCAACATGGCGGCACTTGCAAGATGGCGGACTAAATTTTTTTTGAATGCAACCGTACCTACTATATGGGTATCGATTTAAAGGCCTTGCTAAAATATAACTATAAAAAACGTAAATACTCTCTGAATCAAATATGGTGGAATTTTAGACCATTTAAGTAAAATCTTTATACTTTATATTACTGGTTATAGTTGGGTATTTTTTCCTTAAAATTATCTATGATACATGTTACACCTTAGATAGTCTGAGCTGAAATGACGCACGAAATTTTCTCACTCCATGTTGATCATACTTTAACCACAAAGCGATGTTAGCAGAAGGAACTTAGTAAAGTACATAGTTTAATATATAAGGTAGTCGTCGTGAACAAAAGAAGACTCCTCGCGAAAGTTTCCATATAACTTCCATATATTTTCATTCATGACCAACCACTAGGGGCAAGACAAGCTGTTATCGTATGAAACCATTACAAAGGAGAACTCTGAACTCGGTTCGTTCGACGATATCGAAACAACAACTAAAAGTTTTGTTACAACTACTTTTCTTTTAGTACAGTCGACGTTAAGAATATCGGGGTAGGTTAACAAAGACGAGATGTCAAAAGATCTCATACTGGTAAGGTACTGTAAAAATAATGTGCCGTACATTAGTATAATTATTTAGCTTTTAGAAAAAAAAACCTCCCATAATGATTTCCATTAAATTTGGGGCGGAAATACCAATAGTCAGCACGCTTGGTAGGCGGGTTGATGATCGCCGTGGTGTTGTGGTTAAGTCACAGAGAGCGCTGCTGCCCGTTCTCTGGAGAGTTCCCTCGGTCGCGTCTTACGACCCACACGACGGACGTAAGTTGGGTTGGGGTGGTACAGTCATGTATTCTTAACGTTGTTGTCACTACACGGCTTTTAGAATGTACTTCTCTGCCTAACCCTCTGAGAAAGCGGGACGTATACGTATGTATGTATTTTGTAATTTTAGTAATTCCATCTCTCTCGTTTAATAATACACAAGGTAAATATAATAGCAAGGAAACACTGTTAATAAAGTACATGGGCAAATAACGCCGAGTTAGCTAATAGTATAATAAGTACCTATATTCAAAATCTACCTTTTTTCGTTATTGTGAAAAGAATCGTTAAACAATATCAATAAAAGTCATATTTCAACAGTGTCAAATTTTGAGATGTCTTCACGGTACTATTTTGATACATCTACATTTGTTGTGAGTTACCTTTTCACACTCAATAGTTCTGATACAAATTCTAGAATATTTGGGTGTGGAACTCGCAAAATCCGCACCGAAAAGTTTTCTTTTTACCATAATCGACTTTGTTTTTGGAATTCATCCAATAACGCCGCTCGCCATTCATGATGCCCATTTTTATTCATTGAACGAATAACTTTGCAAACTACTGCGTACGGCGAATTTCGTTTGCACTGTTAATTACTTCATCGATATCCAATAAAACTTTACGCTGAAATGTGTCACTATTGTGTTGGGTTTGGAGAATATTTCGTATGAAACTATTATATCGATGACGTTCGTGGATGGAAATTTGCTAGAGAAGCACTCGAAACTGCTGGAAAGCATGTATAATTTTCAGGAAAAAAGAACGGACCTCAAGCACTTCTAGTTCCTTCTAAGATTTTTCAAAGTTCCCCTCGATTTATCTGGTCTCACATCATCATCAGCCACATATTCGTCCACTGCTGGACATAAGCCTCGCCAATTGTCGCCACCTGTGATTTGTTTTGACTTCTCGCATCCAGCTTTTCCCAGCCATCTTGCGCATATGATCAGCCCACCTTCCCTGAGGGCGTCCTACACTCCATTTGCCGTATCTGGGCTGCCATCAAACTCATCCTTATCATACGATGACTTTCGTAATATTATAATAACTTATTTCCAACAAAAAAATACATCAGTATCAGTTCATAAACGAGGAAGTTATCCGCGAACAAATCTAGTGTAAAAAGAGCCCGAGCATTGGCCTTAGAAATGTTCTTGGGCTCGTCAATATGAACAACTTTTACTATGACGCCAATGTGGGGAAATGAAAAAAATATTTTCAATCATACAAGATGTCATCCCCCAGGCAAAAAAATGACTATTTCGTTTTCCCGTTGTTTGTTCATATTAACGAGCCCAACAACGATTCTAAGACCATTGATCGGGGTCCTTATACACACAGTATGTGGTCGGATTGAGAAAGACCCCTTTTGTTGAAAGTCCTAATAGCTAGCTAGTCTACTCCTAATAGAGCTTATGGTACGCGTAGGCCATACTAGCCGGAAATCGGCCAAGCCAAAATGATACAATGTGCACACTGCTCAACATTTCATCTTAAAACAACAACGAATTTCGGGTCGAATGCTTCATTAATCCAAGTCATTTTCAGTCAAACTTCGTTTTCGTAGCACAAAGCCTATTGGATCTTGAATGAGTCTGCGGATTTTTTTTAACAATTCATCTTTTGTGCATTTACGAGTGGGAATAAGCCTTAGTCATGCATCTTATTTTCACGCATAGTGGTTAGTTGTGGCAAATGAAAGCCTCTGTAAAGCGTATAATATAAAACCACGTATGTATACCACAAAGTATGGAAATTGCGGTCTGAAGTAAAAGTTTCAAGTAGTTGAAAAAGTTTTCCTTAATCATTGGGAACATGGAGGCTTACACCAGTATTATATCAAATTTAAAGAAAGCCTATATGTTATTCTAGTTTATAAGCCACAATACTGCCAAGTTTCATCAAAATCCGTCCAATACTTTCTGCGTGAAACAAGGACAAACATCCATCCTTCCATACATCCAGACCTCCATCCAAACTTTCTAATTTACAATATTAGTAGGTATGATTACGTAGTAGGCAATCGGCCACAAACCTGGTCTACCACCATAAGGTTGAAAGTCGTATGAATTTAATTAGACGTTACGGTTGCGTTTTTATTTGTCAGAGTATAACAGCAACGGAAGTGTCACGAAAAATGATATAGATCACTTTCTTTGTCGACCGTACCTTTAGGTATATCTCAACATCAGTATAGTTCATAAATTCATCCCTTTACACTCACATTACGTATTAAACATTAATTTCATGAAAAACATGAAAATGCTACAAACGTACCAAATTCAATAGTAAATACAGCATAAAACACAACATTTAGAACCAAAGGCGAGAAATATCAATATCGGATCACAGCATGTTGAAATATTGTTTCTATCTCTGAAATAGCTGGCGTGAAGTTATGCACTACTGTTTTTAACAGCTTGCAACGTTTTCTGAAAGAGTTTTTAATATTTTTGTGCTATGCTAGTACAAAATTAATGAAATCGTATTTTTAAGCGACTTTAAAAAAGGAGGTTTCTCATTTCGACCGTGTGTGTTTTTTTAGTTTTGTTCTCGATGGACTTGAAATATTTTTTTTATAGAAAGTAGGTATTTGAGTGGCAAAAAATTTTATGGCAAAACTCGATATATCGAGGAGAACGTTGAAAAAATGTATGGGCCAGCGGCTAGTACTGGTTCATGTCGGTTCTTTTTTCTTTAGAATTACACTTGATTCTTAATTAAATTACTCTTCATGCCTTTTAATCCCAAATAGGGATAGGCAGAGACACTTGCTAAGCAATTATCCACGTTTCACCATGCGTATTGTTGTCTTTAAAATTATGTTTTGAAAATATATTTCACCATCTACCCATCACATCCCCATTTCTGCAGCTCACGAGGCTTCCACTAGTGAATAAGGTCGAGTATTTTCTAAGCTAAATATTCTGCTCTTTGCTTAGAATGTTTATTTTCTGCATACAATGTTCCGCTTGCAATCCATTTACACAACCAACAATCTCCCGCAATAGAGCAATTTTCCAGTCATAAAAACGTATTTCCAAATGCTGCGGTTTTCAGCGTTGCTCCACTTCATTGCTTGGGGAGTAGTATCTCTCCCGATGGAAGTACTCTGCGGCAGTTCAGATCACTAAGGCGTAAGACCCTGGCATGATTCCAATTAGACTACCCGGTATTGGTACGTTGGACAACACCGTCTATTCAGAATTAATACTGAACAATTTCCAGAGTTGCATGAGATATGTACTAAATCATGCGCCAGAGTAAAATGGTGTGTTGCAAACGAAAGTTTGCGCTAAGCTACCGGGTATATCCACGCCAAGGCGGGGTTAAGTGGCTGAAATGCAATTTTTCACAACTGGTATCATATATTTATGTTTAGTACTCGAGTGTTGCCAGGAGCAGCTACTGAGGACACTTGAGATTTTTAATTAGAAATTACTGACGTTGCGACTTTTCCTCTTTGGATTTTGTTGCTTGTATGCTGTTAAATTCTTTATCCAATCGCTTCGTTAAGAAAATGGGCAAGCTTTTGCTTAGATCTTTGTAGGAGAAACGCAATTTGTGTATTGATGTACATTTAACACAGCTTTCATGAGGAAGGAGAAATATTGTCAGGAATCTCAAGAAAAAATTGTAGTCCCGTTAGAGATTTAAGTTTACTACATATCACGATGAAAGTTAGGTAGGGTTAAAAAAAATTACACTTCACGCCTTTTAATCCCAGAGCGGGGTAGGCAGAGGCACTTGCTTAGTAAGCAAAAGCCAACGGTTCACCAAGCGTATTTAACCCAACGTGAGCCCATCGCCGTTATAGGGTTAACATACCTTGTGGTGTGCGGGTTTCATCACGATGTTGTCCTTCACCGAGAAAAAAAGAGTCCCATTGATACACGTCCAGTACCCGGACTCGAACCCGCGACCTTCCGGTTACAAATCATGTATCCGACCAACTGGATCACAGACGCTCTTTGACGTAGGGGTGTAATGAGTAAATAATATTTGAACCATATAAGTTTGTCAGGAGACTATGCGTGGAATTACTCTGTACATTATTTATTTTGTAGGGTCTGTATTTTCTCCGCAAGTAGTACCTACTGTGTCGTAGGAAATTCGTCGCACTAAAATGTTATAATCCAGTAAAAAAGAGTATTTCAAACGGCGCATTTTGTACAGTTACAACTCTCATCTTCAGCGGGTATAATGCCTGCCCTCGTTTCGAACCTGCAAATTACTTTTTAAGTACCATTTCACTCGCCTGGCTGCGGTATTTTTTCCAGATGATTAATCATAAATACTGTAACTAATTTTGATATATCACTGCTGTATGCGCTGAATAGGAATCATATATTAATAGCAGGATTTGTTTTAGATTTTCAATTGCATTCATCATTTCGATTTTGTTATAGATTAATTTACCTACTAATAAACGCGGTATAACGATTCCCCCTTCACGCCCAAGCCCAACTTGTCAGTTGTATGTCAAATAAGGGCCACCAAAAATGGAAACCAATTTCAATAGAACTGTAACAACATAGGTTTAAGTTACACGGACTTTATTGGTAAGCGTGTAAAAATCACGAAACGGTTTACCGTGCCTAAATAGTGCCGTATTAATAGAAATTTTAAAACTGTATTATGCTGATATAATAATGATCATACTGTAGACAATATCAAACATGCATTATCGGAAAATGCTGGAGAATTTACGTTGAAACGTATTTGACAGTCCACAAATGACTGTCAAATACGTTACTATTGACCTTTATAATCGTCTTTATATCTCTGTTTTGCTCGCTCGCATTGTGATTATAATACCACGATATAAAACTTAAATAAACATATGCATATTTTTTCTTCTCTTCTACCGAATAATCTTCTATTATTTATGTACATTGCTGATTCCAAACCGTCTTTTTCCTCAGGTGCTTCTAGTCCACGAGGCGTCGAAGGGCAGCTTCTCGCGGGTGTTCGACCTGGAGGCCGGTGACGACGCAGAACCGGGCACTCCCAGGACATTACCTTACGAGTCGCGGTTCCCAATCAACATTGGCATCACGGGATACGTGGCTACTACTGGAGAGGTAAGGTCATATTGAACTTTCGGCTCTCTAACGACGGATTTTTAATTATTATGGCACTGATATTTGTAACCGTAATAACATTAAGAGCACGAGTTTTTTAAGGTTTCGTGTAAAGGGAATTTCCTGTCTTGATGATTCCCGGACGATATTTTGATTTCAACAAAAGACCTACATTCCAATGCTACTACATCCCCCAGCACGGTTTAGTACCCACAAGCTTCAGATTGCAAGCCAAGATAAACGCTATAAAGTTATCAGTAACATAAACAAACTCTTTTTTAAATAAAATGTTCTCACAGAAATTACATTTCTGTGCAATCATGAGAGATTAAAGTACACGAGATTAAAAAAAAACTGCGTTATCTACCCTTTGAATTTTTAAATGGCTTCATTTCCTCGCTCTTGGAAATTTCTGATCCCGGCCCCTTTAAATAATTTGGCAAGCGCTAGAATTAACAAAGTACCTTTTTGTACGAATCTAATATTAAAAAACTTTCCTATAACCCAAGGGCAAAGATAATGGAAATACTCTTATAATTGAATTATATAATATTTAAGGGTTCTTTTCTTTACTTCGGCAATATAATTAAGAAATGTAAGATGCCTTGTGGTCACTCGGCTTGCAAGTATCCAGTCGTCTGTTTTAGACAGAAAAGATTTTATTACAGAAGAATAAAAGCACCACCTTTTTATTATCTGTAATGTTCAGTGTTGTCCGCACATACACGCATGTTCAGATGTTTTAAATAAATTATGTCAATCATAATTCTTTATTCTTCTTCATGTGTTCTGGATAAATAACAAAAATATCCCAGGCCATCTCACATACGATCACCCAAAACTTGGAGACACTGTAATATGGGCGGCAGAGACTGGTATACCTACATAAATATTTTAAAATCTTACTAACTATTGTAAATGGGAAAGTGAGTTTGTTTGTTTCGCTTTCACGCCGTAACCACTGAATTGATTGCTCTGAAATTTTGCAGACGTATAGTTAGAAATCCGGTTTAAATAATAGAGTACTTTTTATCCCGAAAAGAATTTATATTCCCGAGGGAAAACAAAAATATTCCTTTATACCGTAATATAACCGAAGTCCACGCGGCGAAGCCGCGGGCGGAAATCTAGTACATAGATAAAAAAGACACCTACATCCCCAGAGGCAGGAATGGCTCGGGCGACCGTCAAGACAGGTGTCCCTTGTGGCTGTTAAATAATTCCTGTCCTTGGTCTTCACACAGGAGAAAAGCTTTTTGATTTCTTTTGGAAATCTTATCAGGTTAGAAGAGATTTCGATGATTCTGGTTCAACCCATTCTGGAATACTATACCATTGCGTTTCTTGTAAGCTTTTAATTTAACCATGTGTGTCTATTTTGTAACTTGGTTTTGAAGCAGATGCCTTCAACTTGAAAGATTTGAACCTTCAAATTTTGTTGCACAAGTTTTTAGAAAAGCCTTCTATCTACTCTATACTATGTAGTCACTTCCTTTTTAATCCATTCCCAAGAATCCGTTTGAATAGGTGGAGTATAATAATACTTACTTATTACAGGTACTTTTATATGAACTTCGTTTTCTTTTGTAAAATACTTTGTTTCACACTTGTTTCTAAGTCGCTTGTTCACTTGTTCTTTAAGAGTCTCGCTGCAGCGCACTTCTTCAAACGACTTGTTTGGAAACTTTTGCTTTCTCATACAACTTTGTCAGTTAACACGTCTTGCAACTTTTTTTCCGGGCGATTTTTAAAATGACAAATACTTGTACACAATACTTTGTGCTTGTCTGAAGATATAATGTTTTTGTGTTTCATGAACTTATTGGGGAAATAAATCTTTCTTATTGAATCTTGTCTGTTGCCCTTTTTCATTTCTTTTGGTGTCTCAGTATTAACTGTTGAAGATTTAAAGATGAGATCGTTCAGTACCTGAATATTCTTATAACAATCTCCACTGACAGTTGCATCCGTCCATCCAAACGTTAACGTTCATTATATTAGCCGTATAGTGACGGCGAATAGAATACATGTGTCACACCCCAGCCCAACTTTTCCCGGCGTGAGGCCGAAAGAGGCGACCGAGAGAATTCTCCAGAGGACGGGCTCTCTGTGAGTTAGACCACAACACCACCCGCCCGCCAAGCGCGGCGATTATTGGCATTTCCCTCAAAAGATTAAGGAAATCATTGGCGGAGGCCCTCGTCCAGCAGTGAACGGCATGTGGCTGATGGTAAAGATGATATTAGTAGTATTATAAGAATGTCTCACAACGTTTCCTGTTTATTCGCAGACGGTGAACATACCGGACGCGTACGACGACCCGCGTTTCGACGCGACAGTCGACGACGGCACCGGATTCAAACACAACACCATCTTGTGTATGGCCATCAAGAACTCCGAGGGAAGGATTATAGGCGTCATACAGGTAACCTGATGTTTTTCTAAAAATACTGTTAGAACAAAAGTGACTCAATGCAAACTTATAATTATATTTTGCATCATATCACAAAGTGAAATGTTTCGTATCGACTCACTTTTGTTAGAAATGTGATTGTTTAATATACTTATGCATTTGTGAACATACGCAAAAGATGTACTTCCATACAATTAAAACTAGTTGTACCTACTTATAAGTTAAGCTGTGTTGCTGTTACTTTCGTACATTAGGAAAATCGACACGGTGTGTAAGACAAAGAATTATAACTTTTTTTATGACTAAGTAATATTACTTAATCAATGTTTCGTACAGAAAGAAACAGATATATAGTAACTGTATATCTTAACGTTTCTCTATTTGAGGTATCCTTAAGGAGTATATGTCGACGCTGTGTTTTGTGTTCTCTAGGAATGCTTTAGTGCGTTACGAAGCTGAACCCTTTGTCAAATATTCCCTTTGTAGTGAACAGTTTTAGTTTAATATTATTATACGTGGTGGTGGATACATTCCCTTTATCACATTGAAGAAGCGTTTGACCACCATCTATATATTATACATTTCATGTCGACACGAAAAAATGTGTGCCTTATCTCTGTTTGTTAAAGTGTAAGTAATCAATTTGACAACGCAATCAAAACAGCTATCAATTCATCTTCTAAACAACCCCCATGCGTCAAACCCGAGGTTAATATAACATTCATCTTGATCATCCACAGCCTCTCTCTTAGTTACCCTTAAGCTTGAAGTTTCCTCTTGGAGATGCGAAACGTGCGTTGTATTTTTGTTTGTCGCCCACAGTCTGTATATTCTTGCATTCCATTTTCAGAATGTTGTGCCTGTTTGTGGTTTGCAATACTTCGGTGAATTAAGCATTATTATAAAAATCATTTTTCACAACAATGTATTTCCGCCAAATTACGCCTGATTTAATTCAATATTCATTGCCATCTTTATTGTTTTGAATGCAGTATTTCACTTCTGTGATTACAATCTGAGAAAAGAATTGAAATGCAAAAACAATGTTAATTTCGTATTCTTCCAATTAGAAACGACCTACAAACGGGGTAAATAACTAACGCATAGCGTTAACATAAAACAGGCCAACTAATGAAAACCAACAAAGGAAAATTCGTTTTGTTTAAAAAAAGGACATCTGTTGCGCAATGCAGTACGAATGCAGGCTCCTCCTGGAGGATCACTGCGGGTTTTAGAGTTTTGTATTTGTTATTATATGCGTGACGATATTTATTTTTATGACATGTGATATTATTTTACGTCCCAGACCAGCGTAGCAGATAAGTACTGGTGCTTAAATCATAATCATCAGCCCATATTGCTTGAATGCCCCAGTGAAATCAAATGAAATATGGTCTGAAACACAAAAAAAAATCTCATAAAATATTTGTCAAATAATAAAAGAACTAAAATTTAAAATAATAAACCGTTCCGAAACCTCTCCGCGTCGCTCCTCGCAAGCCACGCTTCTCCTTGCAGCGTCATGTTTTGCACATCATACGGCGCGGGTGAATTTTATATCGGTGTTATTTTAAAATTTTAATATCTTCTAAGATGTTCATTGAAATTAAGTGATGTCAAACACAATTTTGTTCACAATTAAATTCTCTTAATCAATAACACATTTATTTGGATAAAGATTAATATTGTTCCGTTGATACAACTCATAACAAATAATGCATTAATTTCGACCAAATTTTATTGCCATAAAAACGGTTTTATTGAGTTAATCTTAAAAGATAGAAATATACTGTCGCGGACATTTTTTTAGATCATTTTATGAGGAATAATTCTTTCATACATATATTTTTGGTATCTTGAACCGTTTTCGCAGCGCACGCAACGGAAGCCCTCAAGGAAGAATAGTTTTCCCCGTTTTTTTCACATTTTCCATTATTTGTTGGGTGTGATCTATTCAACACAAAAAGAATCTTTCAATTCGAACCAGTAGTTCCTGAGATTAGCGCGAATAAACAAACAAACTCTTCAGATTTATAATATTAGTATAGATTATGAGCAGTGTTTCTTTAAAGTAAGAAAAATATTAGATATTAAGAAAAACCGCTTTAACATCTTTTGCTTAATTTTAAAGATTAGTAGGGAAAGGCAGCAGGATGCAGCTAAGCTAGTTTTGTACTATGCCTCCTAATGCTAATATTTTACAAAATGCCTCTATATGTCAAAATGTGTTAGTACTTGTTTTCCATCAGTATTTTTTTCACCGGCCTCGTGAGACGATGACACCCCTCTTCAAAGTTGGCAAGTTAGCGGCTCGCGCCAACACGTACTTGTATGAGTTATGGCTCAATTAATTCTGGGTGCGAGCTCTCAATTACCTTTGTAGTAAAACGGTTTTTGTTTGCTTAATTTTCATTCGGATTTTGTTTGAGTCCATGCGCTTAAAGTGTTTGCTGCTGTCGTTGTCGACGGTCGACGTGGCATTGTTTTTAATTTTGTTAGTACTGTCGAATTGGGTAATGTGAAGGGTATGAAATGTGTGTTTACTAATTACTTACGTGTGGTATTTCACGGGTGTCTTAATGCTGCTATCCATTTTTGGGACTGAAACGAGTTTATATTTATTAAAAAAAAACAAAGTAATGGACGATAAACGTCAAGATTGGTGATATTTCAGTTTGACTTTTCAATGGCTATGGGTTCCCACACTGGTATACGATTCCGCATCGTATCTCAAATATCTGCGATTTCGAGGATTTGTGTGTGTGAGATCCTTAAAGCATAACGAGTATTTCGAACCTGATAGACGCATTCATCAAACATCGTATCGCGCAAGATGCTGCTGGCAGCATCTGATCAGCTGGCTGAAGTTGGATGCGAAAAGCCGAAAACAGATCACAGTGCCGTGCAATTGGGGAGGCTTATGTCCAGCTTTGAATGAAAGATTGGATTAGTCAATTCAATGAATATGTACATTAATAAATCACTTAATCAACCGTGAGCATACGTATATATCATAGCAAGTTTCCATAGTATTGTTTCTTTCTGTACCTACATTAACTAATTCTGCTGGTTCATATACCTACCTCTATATTTGTAAGGAACCTACCTAAACACAATATTTATTGCTCTCTATTTTGTTTCAGTTAATAAATAAATTCGACGAGCTGCTGTTCACGAAGAACGATGAAAACTTTGTGGAAGCGTTCGCCATTTTCTGCGGGATGGGAATCCATAATACGCACATGTATGAAAAAGCCATCACGGCTATGGCAAAGCAAAGCGTCACACTAGATGTGAGTATCTCCGCCTTTATTTTTACGTAATTACTTATTGAAAGAACTTTAAAGAAAAGAGAACCGACTTCAAACAGTAAAACGTTAAGAGTTATGTGGTTTTCTCGTCCATGGATCATGGATGGTCAAAAACGAACTAAATTTGAATTGGACCACACGGGAAGACTCATTTAGGCTCTAGTCTGGTTGTACATCATCATTCATTCGTGATATCGACAACATTACAAAATAAACAGCAATAAGTATCATTAAGATATTTTACTCGACACTGTATTTTTATCCATAGTTGGCAATGCTGCATGTAGGTACTACGATCTAGATGCTAAACAAAACCTTAAGGGCAGTGTATGTTCTAAAAAAAGAAGTAGTTGTTACTGTTCATGTAAAATAATAACAGTTCCTTTTGTAGTCACAAACACTCTACGTTTCTGGTTGAAAGCAAATGTAAAAATAATTCGTACAAAGTCCGTATGTGTAAATAATTTCGCCAAAATCTAGATAGAAAAACCGGCTAAAAGCCTGACAAAACAATACCCGCATACAATGACAAACTGAAAATTGGATTTCATTTCCATTCCAGGTCCTAAGCTATCACGCGTCCGCTTCATTGGATGACGCGCAACGGTTGCGAGTGAGTAATGTTTGTGTTCCTTTTTTAAACCTCTTTTTATTTTTTTTTCTTATTTTTTTCATAAAAGAAACATTTTCTTACCTGCCTGTGTTTTCTTTCAGGCGTTACGGGTACCGTCGGCAGTGCATTTCAAACTTCACGAATTGTCTTTCGACGACTTCGCTCTGTCTGACGACGATACGCTGCGGGCGTGTCTGAGAATGTTCCTAGACTTAGATTTCGTGGAAAGGTTCCACATAGACTATGGTGTGCTGTGCCGGTGGCTGCTCAGCGTAAAGAAGAATTATAGAAATGTCACTTATCATAATTGGAGGCATGCGTTTAACGTTGCACAAATGATGTTCGCGATTCTTACGGTAAGTTTACGTTGTTATTTTAAATTTGAAGAAACGCTGTTTTTGTTTGTTTTTCTGCTATCAGACCGACCGAACGTTCTTCTTTCCTGTAAATAAGAGATAAAAATTGAGGTTGGGGGTGAAAAATACTTATCTACCGAGGACATCTAAAAAAAACATTAAATTCAGAGGCGCAGTTTCGGAGCAGTATGAAAACAAACACGCCGTGACACGAGATTTTTATTCAGATTGCATTCTTTAAAAACCACAGTTTCCAAACAAAGTTTGTTCTCAAAATGTTTTACCAATTTCCGCATCAGCTGCTTCGTAACTCGATGTAAATAATATCACCAGTCAAATTATTAAAAACATGCAATATCTTGTCGATGGAACACAATCACGAACTTCTCAACTCTCATATTTCGCACTGACTGCTCGGGGGGAGGGGCGGGAGGCTACTTTGCCGCCATTTTTCATTCACTCCGCTCGATTAATTGCAAATGGCCGACACTACGTCACTGGAATTACACGTGATAAGGTTAACTAATGCCCTGCCCGGGGACAGTATCAAGAATGATAATGCCTGGGCTACCTACAGGAGCGAGGCTCGTTAACCACCTATTAGTCTGTCCATTGTTGCTGTGTGTGCAGACAATTGTTGCGCTTGTGTGAGTGCGGTGTTATTGTGGGTTACAGTACACAGGTATACGAGCGATAATTAGTGCAAAACAGACCTTTGGAGAGAAAATGCAGGTGATTTCCTTTTACATGGAAACACTATTTATTAGGTATAAAGTTACTATTAAATACGATAATAATTTGTGTGTAATACCAGGTCTTTGCCTAGCAGTGGTACACCATAAAAAATCCAATATACAGTTACAAATACCAATACTTAACAGTTATTAGGAGTATAAACAGTCAACTTCTCATACTGGTTTAAAATCATCTGTCTTTTTATATTAAATATACATTACTGATGACATTTCAGGAGACGCAGT
Source organism: Conopomorpha cramerella (assembly GCA_012932125.1). Classification (NCBI taxonomy): domain Eukaryota; kingdom Metazoa; phylum Arthropoda; class Insecta; order Lepidoptera; family Gracillariidae; genus Conopomorpha; species Conopomorpha cramerella. Next base: position 9,590 of record SJJU01001427.1, on the reverse strand, counting down.
GGTGGCAAATTTTTGGAGACCTGGAATGCTTGGCGCTGATCATCGGCTGCCTGTGCCATGACCTGGATCATCGGGGGACCAATAATTCTTTTCAAATCAAGTGAGTGTAATGTTTTTTTGCGGCGGAGTTGTTCTTTAATTTGTTGAGGAAGGCACACACCTGGCAGCCCGTGTTGGGTCAGGTCGGGTCAGGCGCAAGTCTAGCAGGTTTAGTCATGGACGTTATTGGGCTGAACTGATGATGAATCAGATCGACAGCTACAGGCATAAATAAGCAAACATTTTTCACTTATTCTCATGATCGTGTCCAAAATTTCTATTTCTAAAATTAAAAGTCAAAATTTCTATAATAGTCGACAAGTGCGCAGCATAATTTATCTATACTAATAATTTCGTTAAGGACTACGGTAAATTCGATCGAAACGTTATCTAAATAATAAATAGAAGTACACTTCACGCCTTTCAATCCCAAAGCGGTGTACGCAGAGACACTTGCTAACCAAATGTCTACGGTTCAGTAAGCGTAAATAACCCAAGGTTTTATCTAAATAATAAAATATAGATTTTGAGTCGATAACATGATATATACCGAAAAAAATGGAAACGGATTTTCGAACGATTTGTGGTGCTAACAGACTCATCGCAGTCGCCATATTGGCGAATTTTTTTTAGCGAAATCCCATTTTAGCGAAAAGTCACTGAGACCGGATGACATCTGCCGAGCGTACTCGGGTTTTCGTCTAGTATGAAAATAAACCGAATACGTCACGATACACTAATATATACGAATTTTAAGATCTTAATTTAAAAATAAGTTTGAGAATCCTTGATTGTTCTGTAATGTAGAATGACGTCATTCCTATAAATCAACATTCTATTTCCAGGGCATCGTCGCCGCTTGCCCAGCTGTACTCGACGTCCACAATGGAGCACCATCACTTCGACCAGTGTCTGATGATCCTCAATTCGCCGGGCAACCAGATCCTGGCACATTTGTCCTCCGAAGATTACGAGAGGGTCGTCAAGGTGCTGGAAGATGCTATACTCTCTACGGACTTGGCGGTTTACTTTAGGTAAGGATCGGTTTTTTTTGGTATATTTTTGATACTCATGAGGTGTATTTTAAAGATTGACCTACCAATACCCACCGCTGAATTTCCACTATTGTAGACTTTTCATCAAAACCATTCTAGCAACTGGATGAAATGGAGAATGGGCATGGCTAATCCGATGATTCGCATATTTGTGGTCGGCCATCATTCACACAGTTAATAGGCGACATACGAACCGCTTTATGCTTGAAATAGGATATGTATTGCTAGAACAGTTTCGCTGTCATGCGGTGTCTAGTAATTTTATGGTCGATGGTTTGGACAGAGCCTTTGAATACATGATGTCTTCTAGATCAAATACAGTAGCAATATTTAGATATTTTTTTTAATGAAACGCGCACAGACATTATAACTCAATATCGTTCACCGGGTATATAGGCGCGAATATTGCGTCCACTCGTGACCACGACGCATACAACTGCGTCGAAACGTCGAGTAAAAAAACAAAGGTAAGCTCGAGCTTGCCTTTGATTATATACCCGGTGAACAATATTGAATTAGTACCTTAATACAATATTAATACAGTGTACATTAACACGATAGTTAAGTAGATAGCTGCTTCACAAAAATAATCTCCCCATCCCCACAGCAAGCGCACAGCGTTCATAGAGGCGGTGACGGAGACGGGCAGCGCGGGTAGCGGCGGACTGTCGGGCGCGGGCGGGGTGTGGGCGGGCGAGGAGCGGCGCGGCCTGCTGCGCGCCATGCTGATGACGGCGTGCGACCTGGCCGCCATCACCAAGCCGTGGCCCGTCGAGCGCCGCGTCGCCGCCCTCGTCGCCGGCGAGTTCTACCGCCAGGGCGACTTGGAGAGGCAGAACCTCAATCTGATGCCTATTGTGAGTCAAAGTCAAAGCGTTTATTTTTCATCTTAATAAGTGCTATAACATACAGATATACAGTAGCATAACACAAAGCTTGATGAACGTCATTTATGACTTTAAACAAAAGTAATCGTCCCCGGTTCGAATTAATTTCTTTTACTGGCCAGAAGAACCGGGAAGAAACTGGCATCTATTCAAATCGCCAAAGCTTACTGCTAAGTATACTTAAGTAGTCGTATAAGAGTGCTGCTTCGTATTGTTTTTTTCTTAATTTTTGGAAATTTATAATCAGAGCCGGTCTGGTATCATTTCCCTTCAAGATAGGCACGTTTGTACGCTAATTTTGTGTTGCGAAAGTATTATTGTGGTTTAATGATAATTTACTTTCGGTTTTCACTGCGTTAGGACTATTTTAGGGTACGATCGTAAAGAAACAGGTAACCGGTAAAAAGAGGCCCTGGGCTCTAAATATACAGACAGTCAGCCTGCAACGGTCCATAGACGGCGTATGCGGTTTCACAGATGTTCCACATTTTATAAAAATGATAGTTATTGAATTGAACCAGATGTAACTTGCCCTTTAACCCTTCATAATAAATGGTAATACCATAATAATGCTTCATTTAGCAGATTCTTTTATCCATTAATACTTCTATTTGAGCTGTTGACCATTGAAACGAAATCAATTAACTTCTTCAACTAATAATATTCTGTATTTTTTCAGGACATCATGAATCGAGATAAAGAAGACGAACTACCGGCGATGCAGGTCAAATTCATAGATTCTATATGCTTGCCGATTTATGAGGTAAGTTCATCAGTTTTACTACAATTCGTCATAACAAAATATAGACACTGGATCAAGTGCCAGTGTTGCCAACCTCAGCCGCTGTTTTTATTTTCACCCCTAACATAATCCTTGTATGATGTACACCAGATAAGCACATGTAATCTGGCATCAATATTAGTACGTGTACATACACTACACGGTATCCCAATTTAGGGTCATGTATGTGAACGTGCGTGAACTGTAAGCTCTTCCTTATCTTATCCCATGTTATACAGGGTGTTATCATTTATATCTGTCAGTATAGGAAATTCTGAAACTATTAGACATACAAAGCTTTGTTCTTAGGGACCATTTTATCGATTATAATAAGAAGAAAAACTGCATTCATATACATATGTAAAATAAACGAGCCAGGTCTCGAACCGACGGTAAAGGTGCCTATTCCCTCACCATTCATAGAAAACTCTTGAACATTTTTAAGAAAAAGTGGGTTCTTAAAAGCCGTGTGGTGACGGCGAATAGAATACATGTGTCACCACCCCAGCCCAAACTTTTCCCGTCATGGGGGCCGTAAGAGGCGACCGAGGGACTCTCCAGAGAACGGGCAGCAGCGCTCTCTGTGAGTTAAACCACCACTGCGATCGCCAACCGCCTGCCAAGCGTGGCGATACTGCGTATTTTCACCCCAAAATACGGTTCTCATTGGGGGAGGCCCTGCGTCCAGCAGATGGACGTTATGTGGCTGATGAGGATGATGAAAGCCTGGACAATGTTGCAGGTGGCGAAACTGTCACGTTGTATGATTTAGGAATACGTTTCTCCTAACTCAATATTTCATTAATTAATTTGCAGGCTTTCGCCATGCTGTCGCCGTCGTTGCAGCCGATGTTGGATCGAGTCAAATCGAATCGCGCCCACTGGATCGAGCTCGAGCAGAACGGCGAGAAATTCGACTACGGCCTGTGCAAGGCGCTCTACCAGCCTCAGGAGAAGTACGACAAGTCCAGCATCAGCTCGCAGAACGTCGACGACACGGAGACCACGTGCGAGGGCGACAGCAGCGGCGCCGTCAGTCTCTCGTCCGAAACCAACTCGAAATACGACAACCTGGAGAACCCAGTCGTCGGCCTACTCAGCAATAACGCGCTGGGAAAAAGCACCAAGTTCTGTCCAATCAACGACATGAACTGAACTTCTTCTTTTTTTTTTAGAGATGTCGTCGCGTGTGTCCCCTTGATTTATTTGCAACCAGTACTCGGCCAACTGAACTGGTGAATTCAACAATTGAATTTCGAAGGCCAATAGAGAAGCCAAATCGTCCGTTAGAAAGTAAGTTTTAGTTAAGCGCGTTTCCCATGAATGTGCAAAAACGGGAGCATTTATGAACTGTCTGTTGCATGGCAACATTTATGTGTCTGTATATTGAATATGAAGATATTTTTTGTCTCTGTCAATCGTCAATTTGATTGCGGAATATTGTAGAGTTCTTAGTCGAAGTTGGATCATGAATATTTATTATTCATTTTACCAATGGTAATGTGACCTGTGAGTTTAAATTTAAATGTATTTTCTATAATTCCTCAGCTTTTACGACTTCAAGTTAATTCGTACGCTATCGAATCACCCAATATTTGTATATAGTTAAAAAAAGTATGACAAACGTATTTTGATGTGTATAGAACCTAATGCTTTGACATATTTTGAAATCATATCATCGTCGCTCTATTGGTCTGCTTTTGAAGAAGTCATTTACTTATTATTACGTTCTTATCTAACATTGAGAACTGTGTGATATTTTTATAGTTAATGTTTTTTTTAATTAGTTGAATTGCAACTTTTAAGTTTGTTGCAACACAGTTTACGAGAAATTCATTGTATTGTGGCTATGAATTGTTGATATTGTTTGAACACAATGTGTAAGTACATTTTCACTACAGAAAAGAAATAGATGATATAAAACTATAAATGTCAGTGTCAAAATACCATCCGACCATATTCCATGACGTCTTAAATAGACCTTTACATTGTGTAGCAGGGACAGTTCTATATGAGTGAGTGAGATGAACAGCTGTCATTGGTACAACAATATTACTTTAATGTGACGTCATGGCGCCATGAAAAAATTTCCTCCAAACCGACGAACGTAACGAAGACAACAGCGCCTCTAGTGTGTAGTTTGCGTAACAACTGGTCAAGCGAATGTTCATAGTTCATTCAAACAAAATCATTCGATACGATTCGTCGAAACTATTTGATCGCAATTTTCATGGTCATGGACACTGGATATCGGTTTGAGTTGAGAGTTTGTAATCTTTTTCCTTTTAATTTTTTTTTATTTCGGCCTCAGTGAATTGCTTGTGCGTATAATACTAATAGTAATATGGATGATGTTTTCCATAGCAAGGATACACTGATACACAACTCGCACCACCTGAAGATCTAAATAGATTGTCAGACAAATCTACACAGTATGGTAGATATAGAAACTTTATTCGCTTGACAAGGCATACTAGGAATTCAAGTTGACCCTCAACTGTTACTATAGTTCTTTACTCATCAATTGATATGGAATATACGGTGAAGGTGAAAATCTAGATCTCTACATAGTTTCATACAAGGCGCACCATAGTTGTCCTCAACTGCTATACTTCGTCTTAGGTATTGTGCGGGGAGGTGGAGAGTGGGAGGCCCGTTTTTTCCGTAAGCTACGACAACTATTTGAGCAACTGTTCTGCCTCCCCACCTCCCCGTGCAATACCTAAGGCGCGGTGCAGCTGTTACGGTCAGACTATAGGCTTACACCTAACTTGGTAGAAAGAAAGTGAGTCTATCCTAATGCAGAACTGTTTAGGGCTCTTTATATTAGGGTGCTATCATAGAGCTATGTATCTAGGGCGACCAGTATCCGGCTCAGAAATATCGCACATGCAATTTGTAATTTTTAGTTATGTCTTATAAAATATGTGAAGTGTATCCTTGTGCTTAGTTTTAAGGTGTCACGTGAACGTGTAAAATGAATGACCAAGATACCAAAAAGTCTTATTGTACTAAATTATTCAAACATTTACGTATTTGAGTATTATATTAGGATTGAGCACTAAAAGCCCTGTCGCATTGCAATCTTATAAAGGACTGTATTCATTTACGTGGGGGGAGACCATTTGTTCTTTAGGACAATTTCCTCTCTCTTATTTTTCCTAGAGAACGAAAAGGACGAACAGACACATTGTTGTTCAAGAACGCCTTATTTTGTACAACAAATGGGACCCACCCACATGTGTCAAAATTTTTTGGTGCAAATACAGTCTTATAAGGTTGTAACACACGGGCAGATGTTTTCAATAGATTCTGGACGTCTAGTCTTCAGTGGTACGGCTATTTTATCCGGAATTAATTTGAAATAGAACCTATTTGGCGGTGTGACAGTCAAATTGGCATGTGTCATAACAGGTTCAAATTCAAATGGCAATTTATCTGTAGAAATAAAGGTTGACTTTTGTTTAACATGGAATAAAATTAACCGAACTACTGAATCTCGATTCTTATGTTTTAAGAAACAAAATTGACAGTTCCTATGTATACCATATGATGCAATGTAAATTAAACTTAAAATTGTACACAAACAGTAAATCTTTGTCGCGTAAAATGTACTCTATTGTGAATGCAGTAGAGTAAATTTTATTTAATGGGAACTGTCAATGTTGTCTGTAGAAATCGAGTGTAGACCATTTCTGAAAACATTTGCGCGTGTTGCCGTGGTGCATATCGCGAAAGCTATAAATATATATTATACTATCTTATGCAAGAAAACTGCACAACATTATTTACTTACTATAATATCATGTTGTAAATATAAAATATATCTCTTTTAGGTATTAATGCTAAAATTGTAACATAAGTACTTACAGATGGATTCCTGTTTAGTGTTTGTTCTTTCCTATGATTGTTTTTTTTGTTTAGTGTTTTTGTTGCAAAATGTGTGAAATATTTACCTTCATCGTTAAGGGTTTTCCTCTGCTGTATGTGTTGTTTATCCCAAATTATTGTGGGTAGGGCACACGTGGGCTCCTCTTTCATAGAAATCCGTGAAAAAAAAAACTGATTATAACTATGGTATGACGAGCCGTAGCTTTACTCGCGTAAACTGGTAGAGACGGCTAATTCCTATTATCCACCCTGGAAAATCTAATCTAGAGTGGATATCCGGAATGTGCGCGCTCGATTATCCACTACGCCATACAGTTGAAAATTTACTTTATATGACAAGGATTGGATTCTTGGACGTGTGTATTCCCACTATCCACCCTGGGGTGGATTTGTTAGGGTAGTTATTCGGAATAAGCCGTAGAGACGTCCCGTTTTGATGAACACGACTAAGTCTATGACCCTTTTTTAATTGGAATAGACTAGTTCGGGTTACTTTTTTAAACTGTAATAGCACCCTATAAATTATAAGTGATAAATTAACTTGTTGTCCATTCTTGCATTCATTCTGTTACTGTGTAAATGGGACAAAAAACAATCTATGTATTGCGAGTGATTGTACGACTATCAACTAGTTTATTTGTAAAGTCTGTCTGTATGTAGTCATCGTTCCGTGAAAATATATTGTACTTTACAATATGGCACCTGCATACCAGCATCATGAAGGGCTGAAACAGTTAACGCATATTGAACAATACTGTTTTAAAAGTTTAAACCGGGTATTACAGCTCGAAATTACCTTTGACAGACGACATTATGCATACCATCCGCGGCTTTGTGACTGTAAAAGCCAGAGGCAAAATAACTGCGAACGGACTGTACATGTGCCGTGGTCACGAGCTGACCATTGTATTGTTTCAAACGCGATTCATACCTGCTGTTCATGTTTTATCAATTAGTTTTCTTACACAAATATCAATTATTGTATAGCATACTGACTTAGCGGGGTTTAGCAGGAGCTTTTGATAATTTTTTTGTCACTTATACTTACTGCCCTAGCACGCGCGTCAATGTTATCCGATATTATATTCAAAGCTCAATCCGTGCAGTACCTATACTACTTTTTTCAATAAATGTTTGTGTACGGCGCACAAACACACGCCTTTAGTGTCGACCGTAAGAGGTTTGTTTGAGGTACAGAGCTTGCACCTTAGTTCTGAGGAATAAATCCCTCACATCTGAGGAACCATTTTCTAGTATGGAATGCAATGCGTATAGTCTGTTCACAAATTCGCCGGACGATTTGATACTTCGTAAGATTTCAACGATTTTTCGAAAAATACATTACCTGGGTAGGAGATTCTATCGACATTTCTATTGTTTAAATACCGGCAGCATTATTTCGCAAAGTGACAGTTAGATCTGTCAAATTATTAGACAGACTACAGTATTAGACTAGACTTGCAAACAATCTGCCTCTTTTCCACCAAAATGAATGGAAAAGGAGGTACTTCTGGGTCCAAACTGTAACTTTTTCCACTATTTTGACTGTTTGGATGCAGATTTACTGTGATACGCAGTAAGGGATAGAAGATAGTTTTTCTCTTTCGCTCCTGCATGTTTTTCATATCGTTGTCTAGTTTTATTTCAAACGTCAGTTTTGTATTGCAAGTCTAGTCTAGTGTCTGTAGTCTAGTGATAGTGTTTTTGGTCGGAGTCCTTAATCTTCCCCCTACATGATGCTTCTATCATGTGTTGCTGTAAATAAAATATGGGAACAATTGCCTCGCATTGATTTGTGTCGTTTTTATTATTGTTATAGATCAGTTTATTCATTCCAATGCTCTGTTTTCTTTACACTTAACTATGTAAAAAAAAAAGTTCGTGTCCTTGTGCTTATATTTGTACCTATACATACATTATCTAATCACTTTGTAAATTGTATATGTCAATTAAATTCGTTATTCATTGTTACGAATGATTGTAACCAAGATTGTAAAAAAAAAGTAAAAAATGAAAAGGGAATTTCTTAATATTACTAACGTAAACTTCTACCCAATAAATATTCGAAACGAAAGGTATTTTCTCTCTATATAAAATAAATAAAATTAGAAATGCAACAATGAATGAATGAATGAAAAATCTCAAATTTTTGTGGTAATGAACTATGTACAAGTTTATTTTATAAGAATTGCTTTAAGTATTATTAGAATATAATTAGTGAAATAATAATGTAATACACTAAATGAAGTCGTATGGTGTGTGAATATGGCGGTTGTTTTGTTCCAAACAAAAATGTTATTTATTTATGAATAAACAAATTTTTAAGTAACTACTCGTGGTTTTTTTTTGTTTGTTCTACGTGGCAATCAATTTAGGTTTATACTAAAAGAAATCAAAATACACTTATGTCCGTAGACCTCAAGTAGGCGTGGACAGAACCTTTTGTGAGGCTACGTCACAAGGATCCTTCGGCAAAATGTAGTAGTGGCGAAGCTAGGGGGTAAGCCGGTAGTACAAGACAAGCCTATGCCAGACACATTAACAAAAATTTTCAAGGAAATTAAGTAACGTAGAGACTTATTATCCTTTCGGACTGACGTCTCCCCTAGGTGGATCCCCTGGGGGGGGGGGGGGTCAGGATTTTTAAATCCTAACGGTCTCCCCTCGGTTAGGGGGGACGTTAAGCTCAAATAAGTAAGACAAATAAAAAATCTAAATAAGCATTGGTTAAGTGCCTATTTTTCACTGCCGGCTTACCTCCTAGCTTCGCCACTAAAATGTAGAATAATATTAAATTAAAATGTAAATATATGATGAGCCTTCAGTTTCAAGTTGTTAGCTCACAGCTTGAACAAACCTAAATCTCCAGATGTCAAGTCGGCTCCTACGACATCTCAGGAGGAAAGACAGTCGATGCATTCTAGTCACATCCTAATT